>OMPJ01016175.1:44126-54383 GCA_900312935.1 Carapus acus | reverse complement strand
AACCTTACCCCGCCTCTCTGCTTGGCCAGGGGGTCAGCGTGCCAGGGTCAGACACCCTGTGGGGTGGGGCATGAGGGGTGGGGGGTCAACTCACACGATGCCAATCTTGCGTGCATGTGAGATTGGTTCTCTTGATCACAGCCACAGCGCAGCCTCCTGCAGCAAGCGGTGGGGGAGTGATTACCAGCCTCCCAACGCTAGACAACAAATCAAGCAAACCCTTGTTTTTCGCCAGCAGAAAATCACACACGGGCCTTAAATAACAGGAAAGATAAATAAGACGTTTCAGCTTTGCCTCCCCAACCAAAATCTAAGCACTGCAATATCCACGATTGTGCTGCACTGTTTGACTCAGATTCTTCCCCATCCCACATTCTCAACAGGTCGGGCGCGATGCCACCACGAATCCATTTATGTCGACGTCACCTGAGCCCTGAAATCCTCCCAAAATCACAGATGAGAAGTTACTGCATGACGTCTGCTTGTTAAGTTTTCATTTTACTTGATTTTGGGGGTTTTTTGTACTTGTTCTGCTATAATTAGCTGCCAAAGTGCTTGTCAGCTTGCACAGGCTCACGAATTAATTAATTAGTCTTTTGTGGCCACGTTTGTTGTCTCGAGGGTGCGTGCCAGCAGTATTTTGTTTCATTACCACAGACGGGCGCTTCCTTTGTCTGGCTGCGAGCTGCCAGCGACACGGTGGCTGCAGACACGCAGAGGGACAGAGAAATATGCCCCGTCCCGACGCTGACGACAAGCCCTTCGTTTGCGTGACACAAGGGCACCGTGTCCTTATGCCACCCATGCGTCTCCATCATATGAGTTTAATCAGGAGTCAGGAATCAGGAATCTTTTATTTTCATTACGGCAATTTACATTGTGCAATGAAATTAAGTTGCTGAGCTCTGGTGCAAAAGGTATAAAAAGGAAAACAAGAGAAAAAGAAAAATCCATATAGACAAGAAATCTATACACACATTTTATACAGAACAGTACAGTATGAATAGTCGGTATAAATGAGAGTAGCAGAATAAAAAGTAAACAGAAGCAGCGATGATAGCGTGAGAAGGATTAACCAAAGTGTTCTTATTGTGATCACATCTGCGTTGATGAAGCCGCGTCCGCGCCAAGGCACGCGCCATCGCATCCGGCGAGAATGGAGGAAAATCGCAGTTCATTTGTTTTGCGTAGCATTGTGTGCCATCTTCTGCCACATTATCACAAATTGGACCAAGCAGATAGTCGATCGTCCATCGATTTCCGATCACATGACCACACCTAGTAGGACTAATGGTGTGGCATTGGAGCAGAGGAGGCTGGAGAGGGACCTCTCATAACAAATGTGTGTGCGTGTGCATGTGTGTGTGTGTGTGTACAGGCTGCATTCTGACGAGTGTCGTGACATTTCTGCTGGTGGTGATAAACACAGTGGGACACCTGCGATCAATCACACTACTGATTTGGCAATAGCTTTTTAATGATGTTTGGGAGAGCGGAGAGGGATGACGCAGACTCATCATCTGTTTGCGAGACAACAAGCGAGTCGAGCCGTGCCAGGTGCTTTACAGCACGCAGTGAATTCATATTCCAGGCGCACGTCGCCGTGAATTTTTCAGAGGACCCGAGATCTACATTCAGAAGAGCACGGAGACAGAGTCACGACGCCGACCGCCTTTTTGTTGTAATCACCTTTTCGGAGTACCCGTCGTCTTCCTGAGGCCGCTTCTTCGCTATCACAATGTTTTCCCACTGCTGATGGAGACGTCTTTCCGCCTTGTCGGGGTAATTTGGCCTGAACGGTCTCCTGCAGTTCCGCAGCATAAAATACGAGGTTATCGCTGTTTGTATGACGCCTGGAAATATGCGGCGGGGTTTTGCGCCTTCAGCGTGTTTGACACAGGTGATTTAAAAGCCACAAATCAAGCTTGCGTGGGATCTCCTCATCCCCCGTCTGACAAGCCACTGAATCACACCGAATGAACCTGACTCACCTCATTACATCCAGCACACCACCATCTCTCTTCTTGTCTTCGATGTTGTTTCCAGCCCATAACGAATTCCCAAAGTTCTCCGCCTCCCCACATATCCCTCCGACTTATTTCCCCGAACTACTGCTGACAAAGTAATTCACACCTTCACCTCGGTCCCAACAGTGGAATCCGAGAAAACGTCAGCATCTTGCAGGCAGCCTCTCACCCTCCAGAGCCCCAGACGAATGTAAACACAGCTCTCGAAAATGGTGGCAAGAATTTACAGATTATCCAGAGCAATGCACTACCAAATCCTGACCACTGCTGCGGCACAGCAACAGGACAGAGCCATCACCGTCATCATCATCATCATCGTCCTCGTGGCGATGACATTCTGTAGGAGCTGATTGGATTTCCATTGACCCTGAGTACATTTGCTGTGCGAGGTGAAGTGTGCGATCATCAGACTACGTCGGGCGCCAGAGCTAAAAGCAGGTGGATGGAGCTCGCCCTTCATCCCCCGAAGCTGCCCGAGAGGCTGTATTTCATCCCACGGCGGAGGAAAGTTGCAGCTCAGTGAAACCGCCCGTCTGCTAGCAGAGAAGCATCAGTGTGTGACTTCACACAACGGTGTCTCAGACCAGCTCAACCCAGGCAGCTGGACGTAGAGACGTTGGAGATCTGGCTGCCGGCAGGTAGATTTAGGGATACGGTTATCATAATGGAATCTTAAGTCCACGGGCACTGTGTGAATTCAAATTTCCAAGGTTTGTTATTGCGGCTGTGTTCCGATGTCAGAGTTTAATAACGTCGGCGCTCCATGATGCGTTCGCACTTTCATTTACTTTTCGGTGTTGTCCTGTTTTTCTAGGCTGGATCTGCGAGGTGTTTACCAGAGTGTGAACCCTGACAGTCCTGCTGAGCAGCCTTAGCTGTAATCTCTCAACCTGCCAGAGAAGAACAATTAAATCCTCCTTACACACACACACACGCACACACACACACACGCTCACACACACAGACTGCCCCCCTTCTCTCTAATCTTTTCCTTTCACATTCTGCTGCACACTCGCAATCTCTCTACTGTTCTGAATGGACCGAGCGACTTATATAATGTTACCTTGCAGCTGCTTGTTTCCCTCTGAGCTCTGCGGTGCTACGGAGAAATCATGGCTGCCCTCCACCCTCTAGGGGCCTGTGAGTGAGTCTGGGCCTCCTAAGCTCCAGTTGTTTTCCGCCTCTGCTGGTCCAGTGTCCACGTGTCTGCCATGAGTAGAATCTGGCCTGGTGTGACGTGTCTCTACACTGAGCCGTTTCCTCTTAAATGGCTGGAACAGCGTGTAAATAATAGGGGCATCTCCCACATTCACTACAGAGGGTGAAGATCGCAACGATTAGAGGGGACACGCTCTGAAACTTGACCCCGAACACACCGCCATTTATTCATTTGAAAGATTTGACGCTATTCCTCCTCTCCACGATTCAGTCCTGTCTCGCACATCCATGCAGTTGATGGACGACTATTGGTGTGTCCAGAGTCTGAAATAACAGGAATCGGCGGTTGCTGGTTGCCGTTGTGGTCGTCAGCTGTTTCCTCTGAGAATTCTCCCTCTCTCCTCACACACACAGCCCCTACTTAAGCATATGAATTACACTCCTGCAGTATCAAATCTCTTGGGGAGGTAGAGGGATCCATCCCTCCTCCGGCAACAGATAACGTCAGATTTATTTACATTTGTTATCGTCTGCTCACAGTCTTCTCGTTTACGGCTCACAGGGAAATTGCTGCAAATATGATTAAAGCTGCTGTAGGTGAATTTTCTTGAGCTCAACACAAACAGCACACGCTTTCTAAAAATAGGTCTTGGCAGAGGCACAGAGGGAAGAAATTCAATTAAGAGGACCACCATGGTTTCCACGAGGAGCAGCTCCTGGGTGGAAATATCTGGAGCCCCTTCACAGAGAGAGGCGGTTCGTTTTAATACCAAATATTACGCAATCTCTCCTCTTCTACAGCGTTAGAGCTTCATTTCTTAAATCTGTGAGAAGAATCTGCGCTATTGGAAACAGACTCTGGGAGACCAACACAATGACTCCTGATTTCTACTCATGATTTTTTCATTGCTGGTTATGCCGTGGTCACCAGTGGTGAGGTTCATGGCTGGTGCCTGAATCGTACCATGAGGAACTGTGGGCCTCACTTGGTGCCTTCCTGGTGCCTCCATGATGACAGGTGAGGCACAGCCTGTCTCGCCTCCCTTGACAGTACATTGCTGATCTCTATTGGTATTACTTATTCAGACAGGAAGGTTTTTCCCTCAGCCATATTTTCCTGATTAGCCATTCATAGCGCCAAAACACAATCACGCTCCGACGTCTGAGTATGTCCCACAAAACTTAACTGAGCGTGGCGGATGTAGACTTTATTTCAAGTGTTATGTTAAGTGTATACTTCCAAACTTTCTCAGCTCACAGCCGCCTTCGGTGTGTATGTCCTGACGCTTTTCATTGGAATGATAATTCATTTGTGCTAAAATATTCAAGCAGGACAAATGGGCTCATTAGTTCCTGTGAGCACCCATCGGAGAAAATAATGACAAACGACAAGAAATAAAGGACGAGTCTTAGTGGAGGAGGGATTAACGGTTGCGTCCGGTCTGTTGAGGCCCGGCTCAATAAAAGTAATGGACAGAGAGCGGCTGCGGCTGGAGGCAGCCTTTCAATAAAGCTCGACCTTTCCTTTCCTCTCCTTCTAGCTAGTGTTGAGGTGCAGCTGAGCCTCATGGGAGATGTTCTCTGATAAATGAATCAGCTTGACCTTAGATTTGGTGACTTGCTGCAGTGCAGATCCACCCTAGGCTGCCATGTCCTCACAAGTGACTGGCACAGTGACTGGAGTATTCGTACGGCACACACCACGCTTAGCGTCCAACCAAGTAGTGCCTTCACCACGTCTGAACTTGTCTCCTATCCACAACAACTCCCACTTTTTCCTGTTTGGCCTCTGCAACTCTTCATCACTCCATCTGCTCTTTATTGCTGTTATTTTATCCCAGAATTCACCATCCTGGTGGACTTCCTCCCGTCCCGCCTCCTCCCTGGCTGGTTTCTGCTTCCGCCTCCTCAGGTTCCTCACTGGTAACATCTCATCCATAATGAGACGCTGTATCATATCCTATCTTCTGGATGTGATGGGTAACACGAGAAAGAGTCATCGCCGAGGCCGTGTAAGGACCAAGGGAGAGGGATGAATCAAGTGCCTGTCTGAATAGCTCCTCTGATGAGGGGAATCGCAGCACAGCGGGGGAGGTCAGGAGGCTCGCTCGATGGAGCAGAATGTGTTGACGCCAATTCTCTCGGCCAGCAATGGATTTACTTTATTTATAATGTCCTCGTTATGGTTTCGCTTGAATGACCACACTTCCCCACAGGAAAAACAATGCGCGTCATCAGCTGACGTTACGAGACCAGCAGAAGATAACAGTTTCTGTAATTAAAATGCAGACAAATGGCGCTATTGTGTGCGGGCACGGCCGCACTCTTGTTTACGATGTCGCTTTTCCCGAGGGGTCCAGGAAGACAGACCCGAGGGGCACAGGAAGGCAGCGGACAATCCCTCTACTCAGGGACGCAGCAAAAGCAGCAGCTAGCGAGAGAAAGCAGCTTTAGCCCCCCAGGGAATTGTGTAGCGTGTTTTTAATATCGCTTTCCTCTGACCACCACTGCTATTGCCTCATCTCAGACCTCAAAGTTGGAACTTGTACTTTATCTCCTGATTGCCTATTATAGGGCAATGCACAATTCTGACTCAACAGTGAGGCGACATTTGATCACACTTTGTACTTACCAAATACAAATGAGTGGCTTTGTATTCAAACTGGCGGCTTTGTCAGCTAATGACAAAACATTATTACCTGTTCCTGTTCAGCATCGGAACGTTGAGGATGGTAGTTTTGCAGTGTTTTTCTTTTCACAGATGGATTCATGCAGCCTTGCTTCAAACCGTTTGAGGATGAAGGTGCCGAGGGCTGAAGAGACTGATTGCCTGCTGGGGGGGGTTTAGCAGGCTGGTGTTTCTGGTGCAGATGAGCCTGTTTCTGCTCCCAGTGAGGCTGCAGATGGTTTGTAATTTTCAAGCTCCGGCAATTCTGGCAAGCTTTTCTGTATCCCCTTTCTGTTTTAATGTAGCTCAAGGCACACCTAAAGAGGCTAATTCCCACCAACAAGTGACAGCCATAATATAAAGCAACTGATCTTGACCTCAGCAGCACCAGTTAGTAGATGGAGTCAGCAACTTTGCACGTTCCGATTGATCAGTGGCAGAGGGACTTGAGAGCTGAATGCAGGATGGCCTGTTTTCATCTTTCTGCCGTTGTTGACAAAAATCGAGAGCGGCCTCAACTGGCTGACTGGGGACAGGCTGGCCACGCGGCCAGATATCGAGCTTCGCTTTGAGCCACGGATGGAGCAATGTTTTTTGATGACAACTGTGGGTGGGGACGACAAAAAGGCGCCAGCCTCCCACTTACCGCCCCGTCCATAAAGCCAGCATCCTCTTGTTTATTTAGCCGTCAGTGCCCACATGCATCCACATTCCTCCGCCTGCGAGCTGGAGATGCTTTGTATTGATAAGTCTTACAGCACAGGAAATGAAAATGGGCCACATTCAGAACCTCGTCCTCGCCGCTAACCCTGCCCCATTCAAGCGCAAACATTCAAACACATGCATGCACACACTTTTCGGTCAAGTCTCACAATGTCTCTGCTATATTTGGCGGACAATGAATTCGATGTCATATTTCCAAACTGTGCAGTAACATTGCTGCCATCAGATTAGCAACATCAGTGTTTCCTCATCACTGATTTGTAGTTCCTGCAGGTGCAAACATGACAAATATGCAACTAACTACGCGTGATTAAGAGTCAATTTGAATGTTCGAGATAAGAGCTACGTATTAGTTAATTCCATGCTGCTTGAGTAATGATAGCGACGCCGCAGACTGCTGTGATTATGGAGGCTGAAACTGTCCCTTCAGGCGCCTCAGCAGGGTGGGGCTGGTGTTATCGTGCAAAATGAGGCTTATTGTCAAAAAGACGTTATCCTGACATAGCCGCTGGATATATTTCTGCCTTGAGCCTCTGTTCAATTGGTTCATAAGCCTCTAAATTTCACTTTGCCAGATCTTTTGAGGATGCCATGCTTTGTGCCGGTGGCATGTGCACCTTAAAGCAGAACAGATATTCCTTTGTGGGAGTAAAAAGGAACAGGCCTCTGTCATTACCATCCCAAAGATGAATATCTTTGGTGTGGATAAAGAGGCGGAATTGGCATGTAGATGTGGCAGCTTGGAATGCAGATTGAAATTCAATGCGTTTCGATTTTTTGATTCACGGTTGGTCAGGCAAAACAAACAGGAGAGAAGGAAGCGTTGGCCCTCCTACACGCCATCATGGTTCAGGCGCCTGCTTTCATCTGCCAGTGGCGGATTCAAATGCCCACAGATTTTGCCTGCCCTCCACCCTCCACTCCCCACACCAACCCCCCTCCCACAGCTTCCATTCCGGTCCTGCCAACCTATTCTCAGCAGCCTCCCTCCGTCCCTCATCTTCCCCCAACCCCATTTTCTAACAGCTTCCTCCAACACTAATTCGTCACCTCGGCTCAAAAGTGTCGAGCTTGACAACCATTTCATTAGCACGTGTCCCGGCTCTCTCGATACTGTTGCAGGACATTTAACCCTGCCACTCACGCTGAAAACCGAGAGGAAAATGTGGAGCTTCAGTGACGCCATTGCCGTCCGCTTCACAGCGTTGTTATTGACCAGTAGCTTTCAAAAGAGATGCAGCAATACTGAAACAATCACGCCTTCGAGAAAATCCTCATTTATGCTGTTTATAATCCCGCAGACCAGATTTACCTCGGAGTCGAGAGGATATGTGTCTGTTATTCACAGGTAAGAGTTTATGTTACTATTAAAGTAAGCGGGTGGCATTTGGGGCATTTTAATGGCATCTGAATGTGTCGACATATAACTGATTCTATCTGCATGAGATGAACAATGAGCCTCATCCTACTGTCTACCCTTAAATTGTGGTGCTGCTCATGTCAGCGCGATATTATGCATCGTTCTATAAAATAATTTCAAGATGCCGAAAACACACACGAGACTTCCGCTGTTGGTGTTTCATTTGTAATTTAATGTCCTTGTCGTCTATTTTTTGCTTACAGTTGCTTTGTCGTCTTCACCTGCCGCAGGCCCAACAAACCACAGAGAGTTCAAACGGGGACACGAGGGACGGCAGGTGCCAGGATAAAATCAAAGATTTGAAGGCACGGGCTGTTCTGACATAGAGTTTCATCACTGCCGAGAGGTGTTACCTTACACTGCTCAGACAGACTGAAGGCTCCATCTGACATTTGGAGGAAAACGTGAAGGTTAAGTTGCCGTCTCGACGGAGAAAGGTCGACATTCGTCTTTGTGTCTGAAAGATGGTCCACGAGGTTGTCAATATGGTGCAGAAATAGCATACCGCGTTTGTTAGCAATACGCCTGGCCAACACAATGAGTTTTGTTGCGATGGCCTTCCGTGACCTTGCAAGCCGATACTGCGAGGACAGGCGGGAGGTCAGGGAAGGACCACAGTGCCGCCCGGCTGTCTGTAAGATCACATTTAGGCTGTGCCATGGATGCTTTACCAGCAAGGGAATTTCGGTGTTTGACAAAATTGCTGTTTACAAGAGATACTGCATCACCTGATGCAACTCCACATTTCTTGTGCTAGTATAGAGTCTTTATTTTTCATTTTCTTTGCTCTTGGAATTGTGTAAGTGTTTTGAGACGTAGATAAATATCACCACAGGTGAACCGGTCAACAAAGATTTTGAATTGCTTGTGCCAAATCGCCAGCAGCCAGTCGGTTATGTTGAGCGCATGATGGTGGCAAAGAAATAATACAGATGTGAGTGGGAGTGATTATGATCATGAAAGGCAGTAATTTTCTCTTGGAAAAAGTACCGGTTGTGTGAAAGGCAGCAGAGATTTTTTAGAATGGTATAGAGAGTATGAACATCTCTGGGAGTGTGTTCCTTTAGCTGAGATGCTCTGCATATACCCTCTGCAATCACTAATTGCAAGGTTTTCTATAGAGTCAATGCAGGAAAAATAACAAAGACAAGAAGGTAATGTCTGACTGAAAAATCAGCTTTATCCTGCTTTATCCTTGAACAACAAGCTTAACAAAAAAAGTCCCCAGACATTGTTGACTTTAATGTATCTTTGAATGTTCGGCCTCCCAAAATGACTACACCAGATCATTCTCAATGTTTCTGAGTATGTTAGTGCTTTAAAACGGCTTATTTCCCCGTTAAACTCACGGTACCGATGATAGGCAAATCCAGGTTATTTTCTGAGCGGCGCATGAAGTCTACACATTACGGTAGAGGGAGCCCCCGTGCGCGTGGCGCGTCATTACGGTAAGGCGCAGCACCGTGGGATTGTTCGCTCTCCCGCCTGTGAAAGCGAGGAGCTCCGCGATGTGACTTCGCAGTGAGACTACTGCCACGCACCGCCACAGCGGCCACGCCGAGAGTCAAACCCAGGAGAGACGTCTGCCAGTAAGTTACACATACACACACACACGCTCTCACACACACTCACGCTCTCACACACACTCTCATACACTCCGCACCCCGGCGTTTCTCTCTCCTTTTCCAAACCTACGAGTTTGGCGCTAATTGATTTGTTAGCGTGGAGCGTTGGGACGCGACAGCGTGCGTCTCATTTTGGGAGGGAACATCGTCAGAATCGGTTTTCTTTTAACACAATTTCATCATACAAACTTCTGGTTATCTCCTTTGAGCTGTGTCTTACAGACGGGAGAAGCTCGGTCGATACATAAATTTATTCAAAAGCTTAAGGCAGACGCTTCAAGTTCTTCGAATTTAGGCATAGAGGCGTGGGAGGGAAAATAATTATTCCGCTCCGACAAATAAACCCGAAATTACCTTTTTTCCCCCCCATTATCGTCATGTTCTGTAACCGTTTTTGCCGTTGTGCTCTCACCCCACCCAGTTAGTGTGAAGTTATTTGTTGGTGCACCCTATGGATTCACCCCGTGCACTCACTCTTAAAGCTGTCACCACTCATCACAATTTACACACTCATCTGCCTTTCGTCGACACGACGAGGACATCTAATCAGTGTTGGAGCCTTGTTAGAAAACAAAACAAGACTATTTGCATGTAGATTAGCTCTGCTATTCGGAGATATCCCCCCCCCCAAAAAAA
>OMPJ01016175.1:25754-39937 GCA_900312935.1 Carapus acus | reverse complement strand
CATTGCCCTGCCCCACCTCCATATCCCCCAATCCACACACACATGCGCGCACGCATCCAGGCTTTAGAAGATGGGCTTTGTTAATGCAAAGCCTTTGGCGTTTGTGTGTTGGCCCGTGTTAAACACAAGCAAGCAGGCAGCATTGCACGCACTGTATTGCAGTCATAACACGCAAATTCTGGTGCGTTAGTTTTTTCCATTGTGAGCTGTCATCTGCACATACGTGTGCACTTCTCCACACACTACCCAAAGTAAGAAATTTTATTTTTGGAGCGTCAGCACTTAGAGACACACACATACACACGCTTTGATTGTGAAGCTTCGCAGCAGAGGTCAGACTGCTGTCGTAACTTCTTTGAATGCCTCTGAATGCAGGATTTCCTGCTTTCCCGACAGAAATTTCTCACTCTGTGCGCAATGGAGCCAAGTTTCAACAAGTCGAATCGCAGAGTGTAGACATGGAGTGCATCAAGTCGGAGACAAATCAGGCCGGAAAGCCACTGCAGCCCCCGATTAGACATCCACAGCTTCACCCTGTAACCAACAGCCTCCATCCGCAGCAGGCATCGATTTGCCACCAGCTTAAGGTCGAAGCCAGAGTTTTGTTTCTGTGTAAACTCTGCCGAACCCTCATGGCATTTGTAGTGCTGGGCTTAAAAAGGCGGGTTGCAAGAGGGAAACCCTGAATGTCAAGTTGCTTTCATTCATGGTGTGACACGCGAGCAGAATGTGATTGTTGCTCCGCATTTAGGTAGGATTAAATTTGTGAAAACGGTTAAATTCATCTCCAGAAATCTCTCGCAGAATGTTGGATCAGCTTGCAAAATTAAAATTGCTGCAATTTGAAATGACTCGACACGGTAGAGGTGTGAGTGACCCAGTGACCTTAAAGGTGTATTCGTGTGTGTGTTTGTGTGTGTTTGTGTCTTCGATACAGTCATTCAGCTACTGCTGGGTGGAAAAAGGATGCACTGGTCCCTAAAGAGACGTGATGGCCGTTCTTCAAAATGTCAAGAATTCCTCTGTCATTGATTCGCTTCTTTTGTAGCAGAAAAATGGTTTCCCACATGTCCCCCTTTCCCTCCATACACACACACATAGACATCACGTGTTGGGAGATGGTGCCGCTGTGTTTTGACACACTCCCCTGCTCCCTACCTGAATACAAAAACCTGTGTCCAAGTCGGTATGGATTTTCTGTCTTTCATAAGCTTTTTATTGAGGCGATGGACAAAGGATCACAGAGGAGGTGAGGTGGAGGGGAGGTGTGAGTATGTGTTTGTGTCGGGGCAGGGGGTGTTTGTCCCTGAGTGTGCGGCTGGAGAGGGAGCTTCCAGCACAACAAACCTCCCTCCATTAGCTGAACGATGAAGTTGTGCATTTTGTCATGAAGTGAGGGCATTGTCTCGTAGATGTTAGTCCTGTAGTTGCTTTGTTCTTGGATCTTGGAGGCGACACAGAATTGTCTTTCTTCTTATTGATCACCAAGACGGTGTGATTATAGATTAATCGAGCCTGCTGTAGGCAGAGCCGACCATGACTGGGGTTTGAAGTGCTGCGCCTAATGGACAATGGTCAGAAGAAAATGTATTCATACAGATTCTGCTCATTTCTCCTTTTTCCCCACTACTTGAGCAGTCAATGTATGTTTAAAATATTCCAACCCATAATTGATATAAAGATAAAAATCCATTTCTCGCTGCACTATACATGCATGCCGAGTTTTGTGAATTGTTGACTAGTATCGTTAAACCTCTTCAATAGGCCCGCTGCAGGCTGCCCTGTCTTTAACACAATCCGCAGCAATCTCTCACACCTTCGCATGGAGTTGAACGCCATCTCCGCCAGTCTCCATTATCTGAGAGAGTCATCAAGAAAAATAAATGCGTAATTCTGCTCTCCTGTGACCCGTGCTAGAAAGCACCCGCAGCCAAGTGCAAAATCTCCACGCTGTTGTGCATGTATGCCTGTTAAAATCTGAAACAGGTTGTAAAATGTCCTTATGTGTGTCTGCAACAAACCCTCATGTGAGTTAACACACAGCCATGGGCAGTAATGAGCCATCGACGACGACAAACAAATCCTTCAGACAGAAAATGGCTGTGATAAAATTAAGTCGCCTTCCAATGTAGAATCCAAAAGTTCAGTCAAGCTGAAAAGAAGTGGAGTTGAATATTGTTCGTCGCGGGTCAGTGAGGAGGCGGAGACTGCCCCGGAAAAAACGGATCATTTCCTCCCACGCAGGTAATTGCGTCAGCTGACATTTCAAAGCGTTAAACGTCAAACCTAAACATAAAATCTCTTTAGCCATCATTATTGGTCATTATGTACATCCTGCCATGTGTGCATGTTGTGTGTGTGTGACTCAGTGTGTGTTCAACGCGCTGGTACTATTGTCGTTGTCCATTACCACCACCATCTTGGCCACTCATTTCCCCCTTTACAGAGGAAGGTGTGGTTACCGTGGCGGCAAGGTCTCTGTTGTGTTTGCGCATGCATTACTGGCATTACCCGCACAGGCAGCTTACGCAACTTCTCCATTTTTTTTTTAACACATTCAGGAGGTAAAAACAGCTCAAAGACATGAGGCCCCAACCCCGTGCAGGATATCGAAATAGACGAGGCAGTGACGAGTGTGTCACTTCAGGATTGCGTACGTGACCTTCTCGTGACGCCAGAGGAAGCGATGACACAGATGTCAAATTAACGCTTTCCGTCATCTGTTGCGCGCTGCCTAGCAACCAGGTGGCACCTCGGCGAGATGAGATGGGGCGGGGGTGGGTTGAGGGAGGCAGGCTTGTAGTCGCCTCGGCGTGGCACCTCGGGCGTTACGGCAGGAGATCGCAGGTGACAATGTGCGGAGTGTGTAGGCGGACCATGATGGCCCAATGCCACCTTTCAATGCAAGATTTCAACAGCCGTGAGTGTGTCTCAGGTCCTTGCGCTGTGGCATTGTTTGGGTGTTAGATGAGCACAAATAAAGACACACCGTGATGTGAGCTGACAGGGCGAATAGGAAAGCAGACATATCGTGTGACCCATATGGATTTCACCAGCACTTATCATGCTGTGGGATTTGTTGATGTTTTCAGCTATCGCGTTATGTACATGGGCATCAAATCTCATCAGTAGCCACTGTTTTTTTTTTTTTTTTTTCCCCAGATTTTCTACATCCCATCCCGAGGTCTCATCTCAACATTTAGCCTCTGATCGGCAGCATACTGTTGATCAGATCAGCAGGAAGACTGCAATTATTTTCACATGTGGAAATCAAACAAGTGGGGCTGTTGTGTGTGCGTGTGGTTGTGTCACTGTGCTAACAGCTTGGTCATTAACACAGAGCCGGTGGCCTTCATGTAATTGTTGTTAATGAGCACACCCGGGTATCGATGAGTCTCAACCCTGAACCTGAATCTTCTGTTGACAAAAGCGCCCCCCTCCCACCCCAAGTGTATTCCCCGGTAATAATTCTGCATTTTTGTCATCCATTTTCAAAGGCTCAAAATAGCTGCTGTTGTCTCTACCACAGAGTCGAGGGCCGCCTGCTGTGGGGGCTCCTCCCGGCTGACTCCCTCTCTCCCGGCTCTGTATGAGAGTAATGCTCCAGCAATCCAAACTCCTCCATTCATGCGGCTCCAGCTGGTCGCTGCTGCGATTTATAGAATTACTCATGATTCTCATAATGCACGCCAGGCAATAGCACCGCCACTAACAAAAAAGAAATCCTTCACTGTATCTCTGCACTTTTGCCCGCACGCTTCCTAGCCGTCATGTTTTCATTAAAGACCACGTATCCCGGCCATACAATCTGTATCAAGGCAAACTGGAGCTTCATTCAGTCCCTGGCGTCTCAATTCTAAAGAGGCATTCCTTTTTGTCGTTGTCGTAGAGTGAAAAATGTTTGGGTGTCCATGATAAGCATATGTTGTGCGCCATTAAATGCCGCCCCATTAGATCAGTTAATTATTCTTGGTGAGCAGTTACCCAAGAAGTCCAACAGTTGCCGTCTGGTATTTCAGGCCGTTATACCTGTAATTTCACCATCAAGTTGACGCTTACACCTCCCCTTAGATAATGAGGCTGCAGTTTAGGAGAGACTCGCTCTTGGAATTGAATTTGGTACTTCTCTCCCTGAAACAACAGGTGTGAGATTCTGATGATTCCTGTCATTATAACCTCGCCTCCCCAATAATGACACTGCACTGCAGCTGGTGGTGTCCATTGAAAAATAAGCCGAAAAAGCCCTGCGAGAAGTAATAACTCATGCTCGCAGCTTGGCGGTGGACAGATGGAAACTGCTTTGTGGCTCTCGGTCATATAGTCAGTTGTTGTTGATGTATACACACTCCTGCTCCTCTTACTTGCTGTGCGTGTGCCTGTTCCCCAAGCCCCTTTCCCCACCCAGCCCCCTGCTGCGTGATGGGTTTGCTCTTTGGACGAGATCACTCACCTCCCAGCTGCGCGTGCTCACAAAGTGTCAGCGCGGCTTTGGATCATCAGAGGGGAATCCGTGGCTGCGACTCCAGAGTCCAGAACAAAAACAATCATTGGTGGAGAGGGACTGAAGGAATACACCCAGCGCATCAACACTAGCCCATTATCGCAAATGGGCGGATAAAAGGCAGTAATTACAGCAGTGATTATTGTTTGCAGCTGTTGGTGTTGGTATCATGGGCATGTTTTTTTGGAGGGGGTCACGTTTTGCTGTTTTTTTCCTTGAGGGAGGAGTGCAAAGGTCCTCTCTGTATCCCAACGCAGTTCCCTTTCCAGATGACGTACAGTAGACCTTGACTGGCTATATGCTTGGCTTTGCAGGCTTATGCAAGATGTGATCAGTAAAGTAGCAATCACATGATTTTTTGTCACACTCGAGGAGCAGTGCCTCACAAGTATGCTGCAGCTCTGATGCAGGAGGTAGTAGACAGACCTTTACAGTGAGTCCTGGATTTTGTCTGTAGAATCACCCAGGCCTGCATTCTACAACCAATCCATCTCCTTTTACTGCGGCTGTACCCAGCCACTGGTGCTCACCCATGACCTGTTTACTGGTATGCATTTTTTATATGGAGAATGTGTCACACAAAGTTATTTCCTCTGCTTGGCCTGGATTTATGAGGCAGCAATGAAAGTGAAGAAATGGGAGGGGGGTTTGGAGGGAGCGAAGGCGGGCAGGAGGGACTGCGGGGGGTCTGCGGAGACTCAGCTGGGCAGCTGCACTGTGAACACAGTCATTATCTGCCATCGGTACAGCTGAGTTCATGTAGCGCAGCTGAAAACAAGTTCTGTGGAAAAGCACGGCGTAGCGTCGCATTGACAGTTTCTGCCGTCCTATGTGTGTCATTTCAGTCACAGTGGAGTAAGCAGCTAATGAGTGTTGTGAGGAAATTGTCCTTTCTCTAAACTTTTGAAGCAAGTCAGGAGTTCATCGGCAGAAATCTTACAGGTGCATGTCGTGCCATAATGTTTCTTTCTGAAAAAGAAAAGGTACTGATAACGTGCGTTGCTGTGGTGATGAAACAACCAGAGGCAAAATGTCAACAAAACAATGCAATATGAATATGTAAGCAATGGTGCCATTGTCCATTGTTTCATAGTCTTATGAGTCGCCATCAGTGAGCCAATCGGCTCTCCTATCTACAACAGAGTGAATTAGATTGATGACTCTGCGGTAGCAACAAACGGAATCAATTTCTTCTTATAATCAGTCACAACGTGAGATCACATTTTGACACCGATGTAACAGGGACCACAGCTCCTCTAAGTCACTTTGTGTGTTTTTGCAGGGGTGTTTTTTATAGCACAGGCCAATTGAAAAGTACATATGGAAAAAATGCATATACATGCTGAAAAACATCAGGATCGGGAAGATATCCATCATCGATTGCCCAATGTCTCATTCGCGGATAAATGCTGTCATCTGTTAAAGGATAAGGCATTGCGCGGCTTAAATCGGATAACTCCACAAATCTGATAGATATTTGTTTTTTGTTTTTGTGAGCATGTAACAGTGAGATTATGGTAAAACGTTGTGCGTGCCACGCCATCTTTGCTTGTTTTCTAGTGTCAGGCATTCCGCATAGCTGACAGCACAAGCAACCAGTGTATCGTTGCACAGTATACACACAACCACGCACAATGATATTTGTAATCTTCAGCTATCACTTCCATCAGTACCGCATGTAAGCATGTATTTCCCACCAACCACATGAACTTATCTTGTGTACCATGTTGAAATAGGTGAATATTCAACCGGGAACCTCAAATCCCAGAAATCATTACGTCCACTAGGTTCCATGGTAACGCCTCCCAGAAGGCTCGGCTAGCGTGAATATGTCCAGCACAATGCCTTATTGAGAGCCACTGAGGAAAACTTCTCTCCCCATCGAGGCAGGCTCGCACAGAGCCTCTCCCTGTCGTGCCACGAGCAATTTCCAGCGCTGTGCAATGGCGGTCTGTTTCTCCTCAAGATAGGAATTTGCAGTTATGCCCATTGTCTTTTGTTTACCAACGACTGTCGTGAGTGCTGCTTTGTGTCATAATCTGTTTTTGCTGCCCCTCTACTACTGCTAGACCCATTTATAATCTCCAGCAGGGCAACGCGCAAGGGGATGTTGCCTGGGAAAACGGCAACCAAGAATTTTATAGCCAGTGCACTGCTGGATTACAGCCCCAAGATCAACAGGTGGGGATTTACACAGACACCAACCGTGTGAAGGCGGCATATCAATAATGCTTCCTCTGGTGGTCTGTGTTTGTACGAGGCGCTTGGCCCGCTCAGATGAAAGAACCATTCAACACTTTCGAGTGACTGTAGCATCTGCTCAAGTCTATGAACTTGACCTGTGAGAGCTGTGTTTATGAGGCTCACCAAACACATCAGATTGTGTTTTCCAGGTGAATTTCGACTTTGTTTAGACAGCACTGTAGGCATAATGACTTGAGCCGAAGATATACAGGCTTGACAATAGGATTTGGAATTCTCATTTTAATTGGTGACATGTTCTTATTGATCAAACCATGTCCAGAGCAAAAGCAGTTCTGCGATGAGCAGAGGTGTGTGCTATGGCCACGGATGCATTCATCCCACTCAGGGTTCCATAGTAGTTGAACCATGAGGAAAGGCTATGATTGCTCTATGAAAGACATTGTGTAACAGTCACCTCTGTGTACCACATCAATGATTTTGACCGAGTGTATTGGCGAGGTTTGAGAGACATCCTTAAAACAATGTTGACATTATCTTGAAACCACAGTGAAGGCTTGATCTGTCACTTTCTCAAAGACCCCAACGTTTAGGTGTCTTTGAACAAGACTCTGACCCATCTGCCCTTTGGCAGCCATGCTGAACAGCCTGCTGCCCCTCATTTCATTAGTATGGGTCAATTGCAAAGATACAAAATTTCTCTGGGATTATGAATGAATGATTCGCCAAGGCAGTTGTCGGGCCTTTTGCCTCTTTCCTGAAAAATGTCACAGGGACGACAGATCCAACACGGGTGCAGTCGCATCTGCTGTGCCAGGACCACACACACAGGCATTTGTAACATAGTTAAGGCCTCTCAAATCCAATAAGAATCAAAGATGCTGGTTCTAATTCCATCAGAGCAGGGGCTCATCTTTTCAGTTCCTCTGCTGCTGCTGCATAAAGGTTGCAATGCGGCGCTGATGCCTCTGTATTCCCCTCTGGCGCAGAGGAATCCACGCAGTGAGGGCAAACAATGAAGAGAAATGTGTTTGTCTAACATCGGCCCATCATTTCTGAGTGTGCATCGGAGAGAGCCATTTCTTGTGGAATGAACACTAGAGACCTCTTTCCTCTGGCAGTAAGTCAGGTGGCATTTGTTGTTAGACATCCCCAACATGGAGAGGAGTGTTCCACAAAGGTTGTGTGATAGTACATTGTCAAATGCACAGTATTTCCCATAAATGGCAAAGATCAGTTTTCATTCCAGTCATTTATTGTAAACATGCGGCTGCATTCGGGAAGAGTCTCTCCGCGCACCTTTTCACACTTACTCTGAATGTGCCATGTGTGAAATCGGAGATCGAGGCCATCGACAGTCTAGCAGGTGGTCGGTTTCCTTACAATTCTGAGAGGGATTTGGAGAGAAGCAGGGCTGGAGGAGGAGGGCAGTCGTTTTCAAACATATAGTCTGTCGGTTTGATCCCTGTGGACTTTCAACTCTATTCCTCAAGATATTGATGAATGGATGAAATGCAGAGAAGCTTTTCCCCTCCCTTATTTCACAAGGTGTGAGTAACAGTAATAACACTGTGAATTAAAATCAAGACAAATCATTGGAGGTGTAATGTTCCAGAAACATCTACCCCCCCAGGAAGTTTTTAAGGCACGGAGCGCAATGGGTCTCTGATGTGGAGGTTTGTGCCTTCTTTTTCTGAGTAACACATCTGCTCGCACTCGGTGCTCAACACCCCTACCACTGCGTTTCGTTTACGTTATCCTCAGCAAAAAAAGATTTCCTGTGGTGTTGAGCAAAGACTCCAAATCTGAGTTCGCACTTCTCCAACAGCGTCCTATGTTTAGCAGCTTTTGATTTTGTGAGCAAACACCCCTGGGAAAGTCGCCGTGCTGCAAAGCCATTGCAGCCTTTTGATTTATTCCCAAAGCTGACTGGGTTATTCTGGCTCTGTTTTGTCGTGGAGATAAATTTTGACTAGAGATCTGAAGTCCACATGGAGGTAATCTCACCAACCATCACCGCAGATGTGCTGCATCGCAGTTTCAAACCGTAGAACTGTGGGGTGCTATGGAAACCAGTATCAGTCAATTTGAAGAGCCAATTTCGGCATTGTACTCAACAACTTCCAAAGTCTATTTGACCAGGTGTATTTTCTTCACCCCGTTCTTAACTCCCCAAGCAGGAAGGGTTAAATGCCGAGCTTGAATTTCCCTCGCAGAATCAATGAAGCGGTGTAAAGTGAAATGAGCAATCTAACCCCAAATTAGAACAGGATCATCTCCTTCTTTACTACAAAGGGAGGTATATGTAGTTCCTCTTGGAAACATCATCACTGTTTGATTCATCTGAATTTTATCCTGCTGTGCTGAGAGGTGGCCGTATGTCGCAGAGTCCTCTGAAGCTTCTTTGCTGGTTGTAAATCCCTGTTCCCTTGCATTTCGTATGTCTCGGTAGTCCTTGCTTTTGTGCTTGCCACATATCTTTCAATCATCCAGAGCAAAAATAAATGTCAATGTATTCACATTCTGTCCAAAAGGGCACAGTATTTCATTTAAAGATGATTAATATTCCAAGATGAATCTATCAAAAATGCATGAACATGCATGTCTCTCAACAAAAGCCCCCCTGCTGAAGTGCCGTTGAAGTGAGTGGGTCCCAGTTCCAACAAAAGGTGTGTTTGGTCTTGTTCCAAGCGTAGGCGATTGTTACAGACGATGCCGAAAGGGCATGAAGCTGCTGAAAGTAGCACTGAGATATTATTGCTCCAAGGTAGCAGCGGGGATCAGACCCGCCGTAAGCACGGACATGTTCCTTACAAATGAGGGAGCATTTATCTCAGCCCTCAACTAAATGGGGCCACCAGCTCAGTCATCCATCCTCAATTGGAGATCCTGTCGCTCATCCTCTTTAGCCAAACTAAATAATTCATTGTTTTGCACGTCTTCTCGCCCGTCTCTTATTGAACCCAACCCTGCCAAGTCATCAGAAAGTCCACCGCCAAGTGTAGCGTGTTGCCCGACAGGAGTTTGTTCCCCTTGGCGCGGGCACGTGCCTTTTCCTCACGATGACCTGTTTCTTGGTCTCGGCGAAATCAGATCTCTGCTGCCTTCGCATAGAGCAACAAAGGAGCCGCTGGTGGCCCTCAAAGATGTCATCGTCAAAGTTCAATGGCGAAAGGTGTTGTTTGATAATGAAGTGAGTGCTCCTCCGGCAGTTGCTAGGAAACTGCATCGGCCAAGGAGCACTCATGGGGAAATCCAAGCCGAGGGGTGGAGATGCGGGGCTATTTTTACATCTGGAAGAAATTGCAAAATTACTGCTTGATGGCGCGAAGTGCGTCTCTCTGCTGTCTCTCCGATTTTGCTAGGTGTAGCCTTGCACGTGGGCGAGAAATCGTCAGTATCTTTTTATCTCTTTCTCTTTTGCCAGGTGGCAGGGGAGGAAGAGTTGGGGTGGGTAGTGAAGGAGCGATATACTTATTGGGCCTCCAATCAGATCTCGTCTTTTCTTTGTCAAATGAGGACACATCAAAAGGCCGCAGCTCACCTTCTCTCCTTTCCATTCCTTTTTTGGCGTGTCCTCCTCCTGACCGTAAATGGCTGATGGTAATCTCAGCACCTCTCCCTGAGGCAGTGCGGAGCTTGATTGTGTGCCTTCCTCACTTCGACTGGTTTGTTTTCTGAACGCTGACCTTTCGCCTGTGTGTGCTGATGATGCCGTGCTCTCTTATTTCCCAGTGGCATCAATATATTTTTCACTGCTCCTCTATCTTTTCTGAAGTCATTGCCTCTACTGCCTTAGTTTCCATTCCCATCGTTGCTTTCGTTTCACTCTCCCGGCAAGCAGACCCTTTGCGTTCATTCACTGCGGCCCTTGCAGTGTGTGCGTGTTTCTATGTGTGGCCCCACAAGTTGGCTTGCCAGCGGCAATGGATCTATTATGGAATCCATGCTGATCCCCCACGGTTTCACTGTGCCGTGCCAACCGCGACCAGAGGCTCTGTTCATTAATGCTGATCAATGGGACCGTCGATGTGAAGCGCTCTTAGTAACGCGGAGGCAGATGTGCGAGACTCCATTGAACCAACCTGTTCATTATTTAAGTGTGATAATGCCTTAATGGGGCCTAGATTTGATGATTGTTTGGAGGAAAGGCCTCGACGGTGCTGAGGATAATGGGCTGTAATAAGGGAAATCTCAGAAGTGGAAGCCACTGGTGCTGGAGGGGAGGATTCTTCTTTTTATTATGCCACTCTGCAAATGGGGGGAAATTTGACTGTCCCAGCAGCCGGAGGCTCTCATTACCTCTAAACCTTTGTTTCATGCAGACACAATGAGTGTGGCATCCATCCAAACTGGCCGCTGCAGTGCGGTCCACTGAGCCGAAAGAGCTGGGTGCTGACAATGAAAAACACACATGTGTGTGTGCAACATGTGCATGTGTGTGTCCATCCATCCACCGATTCATCAGTTGTTCAAATAGGCACCTGTGTGAGTTGGCCTGGTCCAGTAGAGCAGGGGTTTCCAAACTTTTCCATGCCAAGGCCCCCCTAAACGGCATTAGCCTCTGCCCAGGGATCCCCTTGGCAAACCCAATGACAAAATACGACGAGAAACATTTACTTTTAGCATGATTTCCTCATTTTTATTCAATATTCAATTGTTATTTAACTATAATACTTTCTATATACTATATTCTTACTCCAATACATATTATATCACTTTGTCATCTTCCCTCTGATTTCCTGAGGCCCTCCCAGTGCCCCCTGGCCGCCCCCACTTTGAAAACCACTGCAGTAGAGGACATGGACGTTGCTTCCAGACTTGACTGAGGAGGATAGTGTGTGTATGGGCGTGTGTGGGTGTATTTGTGTTCGCGTACAACATTACATAATTCAGTTGTTACATAAGTCAAGTCCTTCTGAGGATTATTGCTAGATTGGCAGAGCCTCTTCTAAACAAGGTAACATGCTGCCCCTCTTGCTGCACACACCCCTCTCACACTCTCTCCCTCTCGCTCAGGTGTGTGCACTATGGCGTCTAAACCTCACCCTCCCCTGATGAAGAAGCACAGTCAGACGGACCTGATAAGCCGCCTGAAGAGCAGGAAGATCCTCGGGGTCGGCGGCGAGGATGACGACGGTGAAGTGCATCGCTCAAAGGTCAGATTCTTTTGGGTTTATGAGTTATCGCAGGCCAGTTACCCAAGCAGTTCGCCTTTTTTAATTGCAAATAAAAAAAGATAAACCACTGCAAATCTTTCTGCCCCATTCTCCGCCCATAGATATCACCCTCCCTTGTCACGATTTCCTCTCATGAAATTCACTCACATTTTGATATGAAAATTCTGGTCTTGGCGCAGACTTTTCAATAATTCATACACACATATTAAGAAGTCACACTCTCTCAGTAGTACCTGGGGTCCTGAAAGAGTTCAGCAACCGGCAGCATTTGAAGAAGCTCCTCATGAACAGAGGAAATGAGAAATAAACAATAACCTTGTGGAGACAGCAATGAGATTACATGTAATTTCATTAAAAATGTGAACACTTGCTGTTAACATGCCGTCAATTACATCAGCTTTTGTTGCGGCACAGGGTGATCAAATGTATCACTGAGTGCAGAAGTGACTATTAACTTAAGGCATGGTTATAAATCCGACTTTTCTCCCCCCCATGGCACAATGGGCCGCTAATTGGCTCATCACTCTTCGTTGTGTCCCTTTTGTGCACATTATCTGCTCACGCTTCATCGAAACTGGAGCGCATAATTCGCCCGTTTCGCTCTGCGTATGTCTCCTGGGAGTCTCGCTGCCTGTTTCTCACAGAGTCCCTTAGATCTACGTGGGCTTACACACACACATCAAATCAACAATTTGATGTACAACAATGCTGGACAAAAAACATTTATGTAAAATTCGAAACCAAAGTGTCTTGAATGCAGCTGTGCTTCCAATGATCTTTGGCCAACTTTCTTGTGATTGCAACCTTGTTTCAACCCAGATTGATTTTCCTGGTAGGCTTGCCAAAGATGACAAAATGAGCAGGGATTCTGCCCTATTTGTTTTGCCCAATTTTTCTCTCTGTGCAAAAAAAAATGTAACTGTGGTTAAATGAGAGCTCAAGGAAATATTATGTAGTATCATGTAGGTATGGCTTTGTGTGCTCCCGGCTAAAACACAAGAGAATCAATGTCAAGATTACCTTTTACAAAGGCCATTGAGGCGAAAAGCACGGCTGCTCTGAAAATGCACTATTAATCGTGGGAGTAAGAAAAAGGAGCAGAAGGAAGCCACCATACGGTGCCGTGGAGCTTGTGACGAGATGTCGGCCCCGTCTCCTCAGCACCTCCCGAGTGTTTGTTTTCGCTCTCAATATTTTAGCGAGGAGGCCAGTCCAGACATCTGCCGCTCGCATCCACACAGGATTGCCGAGAGGAGATACCGAAACCACCAGCGCCAATATGTCCATAAACAGTAGCCCTGTGGAAGGTTCTGTGTTAAAGCTGCTGATCTGTGGTTTCATCTGCAGCCCACACAGGCCCCTATCGGGCTTGGGACATGCTCACAGTGGCGTGTATTTCTATTAGAGGTGCTATTGTTAACTGCTGTTAAGTGGCTTGGTTCGCCTCTGCCACGAGTTCCTCTGGTGAATAAAGACCCCGGAGACCTTGGTGGGGCCCGTGGGACCCCTGGCCAGTGTACAGGAGGGAGTGGGTCAGTTCTCCTGCCCGTGGTCCCCATAAACAAAGGGGGGAAGTGCTCCCACGGCCTGCTGACTGTCACTTCCCGCCTCGCCGCACTCCGCGCAGGCAACAATACCATTCCTGTCTGTGTTTCAGCACGAGGCATAGATTTCCATCCCGCAGCAGCATAGCTGACGGGCATGTTTGTCTGGCAGCGTTCCCTCCTCCCTCCTCCTCCTGCCACCCCGCCCCCTGTCCTTTCATCCATCCTCCAGCTTAATTTACTCAACCGTAAAAGTACAGCGTTGCACATCACGACCTCATTGTGCGCCAAAAATGTTTTTGATTTTATTGCAGACGAAAAGGTAAACATGTTTTGCTGAAGTAGTAGAAGTAGATAGTATATAAATGATAACAAAGATAAATTCTATGCAAATTAATATGAAATAACTATGTAATAAAGGCATCTAAATGTCAGTGATAAATGTGAAAATGACTGTAGATACTTTACTGGTACTGCTCGTGCGGAGATGTGCAGATGAATACAGCATCATGCATCGCTTGCTGAGGAAGACGGCATCACTTTCAGTCACCGGTTCCTAAACTTAAGTGGACATCATTGGCCGTATGCTTAGTTTAAGTTAAAACCGCGAGCTCCGACTCCTGTTGAAATTCGATTTCTGTCTCTTTGTGGGAACGCAACTGCAACGTGATTCGGGGACCCCCTGTATATCTGCCAGGAAACATGCATGGATTTAAACGACTGCTTGCCGGTGGCAATTTTTGCCCCCCCCCCCGC
>OMPJ01016175.1:0-25720 GCA_900312935.1 Carapus acus | reverse complement strand
GCATCGCCGCGTCTCTCACCCTGGATATTGCCACAAGATATCGCTCACGATTTCAACCATTTTCAATAGCATGCCATTATTTCCACCCTTCAATGTTATCGTGTGAATGGCCAGAAGGTAGAATTGGAGCCAAAATTGGGCCCAGCCCCTTGAAATGAGAGGAGGCTCAAGCGGCGGTGTCTCCATCTCTCCCATCATTACTCTCGCTATCGGGCTGATGGTTGGTCTTTGTGTATTGAATGCGTGGCACATTGATTGATGACATATCCCGTCAACAACAGCCACGATTTAGTTGCTTCCCGTCCTCCGCCGGCAGCGCGTTGTATTTTTGTTCCTCCTCCTGTTAGTCCCTCCTCCCCTTCCCCTCTACCTCTCGCCCTCTCCCACCGTTTGAGGCTCGGTTCCATTTTTTATTTTTTAACATTTCCTTGCCAGCCATAAATATGTATGTGTTCCCGTCAAAAACAGCCCCTGGAAGTATGACATGGGAAGGGGCTGACTCACCTGGTCACATGATGGCAGCGGGCGCAGATGGGACGCGTTGCGAGGCAGACGCTCGTCAGCTGCTGCACGAGTGATTCACATTAATTTTCATATTTTAATGAGTGCAGTCTTGAAGGAGTTTCTTCCGCTCAGATCTTAACTGCCCGTCCCTGCATGTGTCAGACTATATAGGTGGAGGACATAATGGTCCTTTCACTGCACCACTCCTCAGCGGACACGTAGGCAGCACCGTTTGCATTTTGTAAAAAGCCCTTTTTTGGTTTCTCTGGGGCATTTCACAAATCACTTTTCCTTTACTAATTCGGCCATTCCACAGGATTGTCAAGCAGAAAATGATGAGGGAGAACCCTCGCGCTTCCAACAGATGGAAAATGAACCCTCCTTTGTGGCTTCTTGAGCGGTTCTGGAGAGAAAAACAATTGGTTAGAAGCGAGTTTGTTACAGCAGCTGAGGGAGGGAGAAATTGTTGGCTGAAGCTAATGGCAGAAAGAACTTTGTTCAAGCCAAAAAAAAAAATTCACTTGGTTCTTCTTTGGTGAAAAATCCTCCAAATACAAATCTCAGGAGACGGCGATGAGCTCCTCTGCCAAACCTCCTGCCGTCTGTCTCTGTTGGAGCCATGCTGAGCCTGGTTGCTGCGTTCTGAAACCCGCCCTGCACAGCATGCTCGGCCACTAATTTCAGCTTTGCGTGGAAATCTTGCGTCATCGTGTTCAGGCGGTTCCTGACCAGAGGCGGTCCAGCAGACCAGGCTCTGTGGGGGCAGGCGGCGCAGAGCCTGGCGCTTCCTCGGATTGCTGTGTAAACAGTGAGAGTGCGGGGTCATGTGAACACACTGCAAAGCTCCCAATAAAAGTCCCATTTGGTGGCATTCCAGTATATTCTGGCATCTGCGTTGTGTTATGACCAGCCTAATGGGACCAAAGGGGGCAATGTTTGGTTTTGATGGTATTCCTTCTGTCCATTTTATCAAATGACTGCTCAGTTTTTTTTCTAGCACAACAGCTGCTCACCATGGCTCAACAGGTCACCTCAGACTATTCAGGACTTTCAGAACTCTAAGTAGAAAGCAGGGACATGGACATCAGTTTGTCAGAAAAATACAAAAAGGTATTGTAAATTCCCCAATATATTAAGCAAAAAGATAGCGTATGATGCTGTTGACACAGCTAGACAGAGTTGACATGTTTTGTTTGGCACTCGCGCAGAATTTGTCACTTGTGGCTTCACCCTTGGTCAGCCAATCAGGAAAGCGCAGGTGAGCGAAATCCCTGCGGTCTGAAACTTGGCAGCAGCTGTAGCAACGAGAATGCAACAGGGAAAAGCACGATGCAGCCTGCCGGAGAACAAGCCGGCAAAGAGTAGGTCAGGCGTCTAGCCTCTGACCGCCCTCACTGTTGGGTCACTCTGAACCAGATGGTTGTCTTTCAACCCCAAAACCGCTGGAAACAGCTGCATTTTATACTCCCATACCAGTGTTTGTGTAAAATGCTTGTGACGCAGAGCAGCTTCGTTAAGAATATAATTTTGCCTGCCTATGCCCGTCTGTTGTTTACCCTGATTCCTGCACAGCAACTTAAAAAAAAAAATATGTAGCTGCATTGCGGCTTCTTATTTCCTTTGTTTATTTGAAGACATCTTCCAATTACTGTTTTGATTTCGTGTTCTCTCCCTCACGTCTCCTCTGTTGCCTGGCAGGTTTCTGCCTGCCGGGGCTTTTCTAAATGGATGTGTGTTCGCACAGCTGCTCGTTCTGAAATTCTCCTGCCACTGCGCCGCATTCTCATTATGCTGGCTCTGTCTGTATTTTTTTTCTCCCCCTGTTGGCTCGCAGATCAGTCAGATGCTGGGAAATGAGACCAAGTTCGCCGTGCGCGAGCCCGTCGGTCTGAGGTGAGTTCAGGGTGAACGCTGTGAGAGAGTAAGTCGGATCACCTGCGTGGCTCACTCAGCTTTTACTGCCATCATGTTGACACATAACGCACTCTCCCACTCTCTCCTCCTCCTCCTTCTGCCAACCTTGTCTTTATCTGCCTTCTTTTCTTTGTTTTTATCTCTCTCTGTCACTCCCTCTCTCCCTCCAACCCCCCTTTCTCGCTTCAGGATGTGGATACTGATCTCATCCGTGGCTTTCACGTCAATGGCCCTGATGGTAAGACGTTAATATATATATCTTCTTTCGTCCTTGCCTTTTTTTTTGTTTAATGCATTTTCTTCTGTTGTCCAAATATCAACCTCAGCATGAGCGTGCAGTTTCACATTACAGCAAATTTGAAGGTGCCATCACCTGTCAGCCTCAGGCACCCTCCTACTAGCTGCAGACGCCACCTCAAATCTGTCCCCCACCCTGTCTCGGTTGGACAGCAGTCAGTCTAACCTCGGAATGATGTCGTACGCTTTAGCTTGATTTCGTGGTGCGGGAAGGAAATTATCCCCCGGCATCAGAAAGCGAGAAACTCTCCCTCCTTTGACATCCATGTGTCGCTCTCGGCCTCGCAAATGGCAGTGGCCTTGGGAGTTATAAACCCGGCATTGTCTCGCTGAAGACTCCCCCCGAACTTATCAGCTGCCGCCATCTGAAGAAAACAGCACGGCCTTTGTCTCCGATCACCTAGCGTCTCAATTTCCTCACTGTCCACGACCATAAACAGCCACGCGGACAGAGGAGTGGTTAATGTCCCCCCCCCCCGCCTTCCCCTATGTTGCATAGGGGCATTTAGCGAGGACAGAGTGGGGCTGTGTTGATGAGACAGAGTTGTGAGCTTGTGCTTCTTGTCCTCCCACACAGGCCCTGGTGTTCCCCAACCATCTCTATGAGGTGGCGTTTGAGGAGACGCTGCCCACACCCAGCATCTCGATCCGCCTGTACGGAGGAGCACTGCTCAGTGAGTCTGCGGCACAAAGACTTATAAAAGCACTTATTTATTTATACATGCACGCTATAAATAGACACACGCTGATGTTGTGACAGAGCCACCAAACGCTGACGCTATTCACACACAGGCTCATACACACAAACAGCGCAGAGAAGGCTACGGTCTGAAGCAGCAAATTTTGTTTTGCTGTGTGTGTTGGTGAGCGTGCATGCATGTCTGAGAGAATGTTTGTGTGTGTATGTGTCTTGATAAGAGCGTGAGACGAAGGCAAGGACTTAATCAAACTGGTCCAGAGGCCTGTTTTCTATCCCCCCCGCCCCATACATCAGTTCCAAGCCTTGTGGGAACTTTGTGTGCGAGAGGCTCAATGAGAAAACTCGCCTCTCCACATCAAAAGTTGTGCCGAAGCGTCTATTCCTCTAATCACATTTCCGATTCCCCCATCTCCGCGCTTCCCTCCCTCCTCACTCCCCTACCCCTCCTTGCTTATGCACTTAAGCACAGAGGCCATCTTTGGTGCCGGCGCTCACTTGCTCGCCCCTGCTGAAACGATGTCAGGTATGCCAGTAGTTTAAGTAATGGCTTTCTTAATGTGGAGAAAAGGAAAAGGAGATTGGCACTCACTGTGTTACATTATAATGTTAATGAAAGCACCAAATTTGTGAGAGCAGCATCGCCATCTTCTGAGATCGCTGCATTTGCTGCGACACGTGTGCGGGGGCTATACAACACTCGCGTCCACTTGCCATTTCCCCGTTAAGTGGCACTGTTATCTTGCCGGTGCCACACTTGCTTGAAGGGCACTTGGATCCTTTTTAACGTGAAGCCACAACCCAACCTCCACTCAACAGTGTTGCGTCTCTCCACCTTGTGTGCGAGATATCATGGTGGACTTGTGGATTAATGAGGTCCAAACGGCATTTAGAACGGCCGAATGTAAAGGAGAAAAGAATGGGGCCAAGGGAAGGGGCGGGGGTAGCTCATCTACCAAAGAAAAGTACAGATGGAGTCCCGGCAGGGAGTGGAGACGGTCCATCAGTCCTCCCATACCGGCCCTCCCACCCCCTGCTTGTAGCGGTCCCGTCTGTAGGTGTGTGTGTGGGTGGGTGCACAACACCGACAAAAGAATAGGGAAAGGAAGAAGGCAGATAAATCAATCGTGCAACGTTTACACAATCCAATGCACCACATATCGCCGCACCCAGACATGCCGAGATGGAAAACGGTGCACAGCGTCTTGTCAAAGTGCGTGCCCTATTTTCGATCCCGCACCCGTCAATCTCTCACAGTGCTTGTTTTCTGCCCTCGCCTTAGGCCTGTCCCTTATCATGTGGAACGGGCTCTACACTGCAGAAAAGGTCATCATCCAGTGGACGCTGCTGAGTGAAGCTTGCTACTTTGCCGTCCAGCTTCTAGGTATTTCTCTCAATGAAAATCTAAATCCACCGCTCCCCCCACAGACATTTTGCCGTATTGGTCATGTGGCAGCATCATTCCTGACCGAGGAGAGACCTAGCAGAGGGAATTCCTGTGCTCGCTTAAGATACGAATGTGATTAGAGCGATGCTGCTCCCTGCCGGTCGCCACATGTCATTACAGCATAATGATACCGTTGTCTCTGCAGAGGGGATTTTTGAGTGGGAAGTGCGACCAAAAAAAAAGTCTAAAATTAACTCTTTTTGTCTCTCTACGGCTGCAGTGACATCTTTCACCTTCTATGAGCTCGGCACCATACCCAGTGCCGCCACATTCCTGATTCTAAGTCGAGTCCTCTTCCTGGTGATCACTCTGTCCTACTACTACCACCTGGGCCGCAAGTCAAAGAAGATCTGAGTTTGCCCCCCATTCCCCCAGCCCCTGCAGGTTGTCCGGCCTATGAGGAGGATCATTGTCATCATTGTCATCAGCATCCTATCCTGGTCCTCACAGGGGTTTGTGTGGTTTGAAATATTTTCTATTAAGGGGAGGTGGGCAGGTCACAAGGTCACAAGCAACCTACTCTAGTCATTCTCAACCCCCGCTGCTCTATATTCCAAAGATGGGCAAATGGTCACATTCCAGACCCTGAAGAAGGAGAGATGTCACTCAGAAATCAGCTTGGCACACTTACGAGCCGGGAGGCTGAGACAGTTTGCATTGTTAACTTTGCTGTGTGATTCTGCTACGCAGGGGCTAGCAAACCCTTGTGCGTTGTTTAAGTATGTGCTAGTTCTGTGATCAATTTTGTATGTACAGAGTAGTGTCAATGCCAGGCTATGTGGTTGCCGCACAGCTGCAGGTTCAGTATTTTGCATCTACACTCCGACTAAGCACAGCTTTGCAATTGCACTCATGAGTCAGAGGTGTGGATTTGGGGTTTTTTGGTCTTTTTTTTTTGTTGTTGTTTTTTTAAAGGTGAAACTGTGCCACACACACAGGCTGTTTCCTCCTGCTTGCTTTTCCTCTCCATGCTCAGACACATTGAGACCACATTTAGGCCGTGGATTCCCCCATCTCCCACAACCAGGTTTCGGCCTGAAAAGCTACTTAGCAGGGCCAGACTTTTGCATCTCCACTGGGTCCGAGCGTCTGTCCATCGAAACTCCATCTGTCCATCTGTGCTCTGGATGAAGCGAAGGCAGTGTCGTAGATTGTTTGTTTGTGTAGCTTACTGTACATAAACCGATGGGAACATTAGCCACAGTCACGTTTAAAAAGTATTTATTGTTCCAACTGTCGGATTATTCGGGAAATTGGTTTAGTAAACTCTTCACAGACTGCCCTTAAAGTCTCGACACACACACACAGCATCCTATATCTTGTACATATGTAAATAATACAGTAGTCGCTGTGCTCGTGAGCTTACCAGGGAATTTGTTTATCGACACTGTCTCACATTGGAGGTCTTATTTTGCGCTTTGCGTGCGAACGACATAAGACGAAATCCGACATTGTGTAGCAGACCATGTTGACAACTGTAGCTTGCAATCGCCATGACTCCCAACATCACGGCTATGTGGCCCTGTGAGGAAGGCAAGTCGTCGTCACTGGAAGTGCCTAGAAACGCACATTCCCCAGAACCCGGTAGCTGCTGAAACCCGGTAGCCTCCTGACATGGAACGTGCCACATTCCAGCCGGGATTACACCACCACTGTCGGCGATATGATGGGGCAAATAATGAATTTTGATAAGAGACCTTTCTTCGGTTGTCAGCTGTTAAAGGATTCCAAAGATGGCTCTCCATGTTTAGCAACTTCAAACATCATGTGCTAAACGGGGAGCGTGCGTCCTTCTCCAAAGGTGGTCTAACATTGTTGAAAATGACCATGTTGGGTCCTGCCCTAACAGGGTGTAGTCCTGGGCTTGGCGCGATTATGGGGTTGCGGTCCAGGCTGGTCCAATGTTCAAGGCAGATGTGCCTGTTACTCTGGTAGGTTTTCAACACAGATAGGGAAGGCGAAACATGGGTGAGGTTCCCCATCCTCCCCCTAAGTGGTAATTATGCCGTTTTTGCAGTGTTTAATTACACGCAAGTCTCCCAAGCGACATTGTGCACTCCGGCCTGCCGCTCTGGCCCGTCGAGCGCCGTAATTATGGAGTTTGTGAAAATATCGTTCCGTTTCCGTACACGCGCGAGGCCTCAAATCATTGGCCTTGTGAAAATGTTCAAAGGACTGACTAGCAGGCTATTTTGGGTCAGATGGGGCAGTTTCACTGAGGCAGGAGAGGGCGTAGAAAGGAGGCAGAGACAGTGTCCTCCCGATCCCCTGCCACTAATTTCCACCAAAGTCGTCTTTTTTTTTTTTCTTTCCCCAAGAGCGTCGCTTAATCAGGACATTAATGTCATCCTTTATCAATCCAATCATCTATTCCTGCTGTTGTGCACGTGTGTGTTTGTGTGTGTAAAGCACACAAAGTTTGTTAAACCTCTGTTCCCTAGTTGGTGAATTGTGTTTTCTGTATATATGTGCTATATTATACCTCAGATCAATTGTTTTGAATTTCCACTACATACTTTGAAATAAAGAGCACAGTTGTTTGTTATCATGATGTTCTCGTCCTTTATCACATTGGAAACATTTCCATGCATAGTGAGTCTGACTCGATTAAACATGTAAATGATGAGCTCCTCGACCTCGGCTCTTAGGACCATAGATAATCAAACCATCAAAATGCTGCAACACAAATGCTCTGTTATGTTACAGAACTTGTTGCCAAACATACCGCACACCCTCAATTGAAACACAGTATGAATGACATGAAATGATGTCACTTCAGCTTCTTTTAGAGGTGGACAATGGGAGGGGATGGAATGCTGACAAGCAATCACCCCCACGCTTGATAAGTGGTATTTGAATATGTGTACATCAGACAACTGTTTGTGACGATCTCCTGTACAGGAGAAGATTCAGGTCTTCACCATCTGAAGTTTAAGACAAGCAAAGGAGTATAAATGAGCTCTCAAAAACATTTTGGCTATATGACTTAAAGAACGCGAGTTTCCTGGCTTTGGCCTTGCTTCTGCTCACAGTGTGCGGCTTCCACTCTTCCACACCTGTTCCTGATTTTCCTCCCAGGAGGCGTGGCCCCGGATGTTGGGATCAAAAGCTTCCTGGTTTGATCCCAGGCCGCTCCAGGCTACACGAAGGCCCAAGTGTCCGCTAAGTGCTCTTAGCTGCCTCTGGTGTGTGTCTGTCTTACAGAGAGAGTGAAAATCCAAAGCTATTAATAGGCAAGCAATATGTAATTGCATATATTTGCCGTGTTACGCATTCATCCGCCTTTGCTTCTTGTTTTCCCACCAGGTTGCCTATGAATAGATACCGACTTTGCAACCCGTCTTGCCCTTCTCACCTGTTGGCGTTTCACATGTTTGAGTTCCATGAGGCCTTATGGACCTCTGTCTGACATCCACATGAAAAGGCAGCCTGCGACAGGTCACAAGATTTTCTTAAACTGGTCTTGAATCTATGACTAATGGTTATACAGTAAATGGTACAATTATCTCTGCCTACATAGTTTGAGCAGAGAAAAAGCTCCCTTAAAAACCGGTTTCTCTTCCTTCTTTGTGTGTGTTTGGGTTTGCCGTTGAGTTCATCACTTTCGCACATACTGTATATCTGTGTGTGACACCAATGGACAAATATAATCGGCAACTGCCCCTCTGGCGGTAAAACCTTCAGCGAGCCCACTTCTTGATTTAATCAGACTCCAATTAAAGTTTTCAGACGTTTCTAGAAATCTGAGAGTCTGTGAACGGGATGACGTGTGTTAACCTGGAGTAACCTTGAAACTCTGCAGCACACGGCGCCAAACCGCATCACCGGTTTTATTTGGACAAGTCTGAGCAAGAAGACGTCGCCGCGCTGTTTTGCAATCCCCGCCTTTGTTTGGTGTTCTCCCCGTGAATGCCACACTGCATGTCACAACACAACCACGTGAGAGTGCGCATCTTTGTGTTTGTGTGTGTGTGTGTGTTGTCCTTTTTGAGGATTATAATTAATTCCAAACACTCATTACATTACGGCAAAACCACTCCAAACCGTTCCCATCCTGGAGCCCCCATCACACCCCTCTTTCTCACACATTAGCACGCATTCACACACATATACAAGGAAAAGGGTAAAAAAGGCGGTTTGTGTGGCACAGGAAGAGCGTGTGTGTGCACACTGTGTAGTTTGGCTTGTTTATAGGCAAAAGCTCCCATGTGTACCCTTGTATTCACTCTCCCACACTTTCCCCTTGATTCAAAGCATCCTGCCTCATTCTCTTTTTGGCCGTGGTAGTAAATCATCTTTCACCAAGGGCTTGCAATGGATCCTTAGAATTCATGTCTCTGTAATAGCTTGTTAATTGCTCTGGCCCTGGTGTTGTGTAAACACACATCATTTATACACATTGCTGCTGTTAGATCCCCTGTTACATTCATGTCAAGCAAATGAAGAAAGCAAGCAAGTCACACTTCATTGATCCCTGAAGAGGAAATCAACAACTCACGCTATACCAAGTCTTAGTTTGAACCTCTGAAGTTCTAACTCAAAATACAGACTACGTAATTCTTGGTTGTTTGAAAATATTCAGAGTAAAATGTTAAGTAACCTCGGCATTACCCGCCTAAGTGATGCGTTTTGGGAACGAGTTTAAGCTCCAGTATGTGTTCTGTACTCACCGGTACTCGAGTACTTCTCTATTCCTGCCGTGCACAGGAAAGAGTTAACAGCAGAGTATGGGGGGTGTGAACGATTCGGGACGCGCTTGTAGACACACACATAGACACACAGACACAAACTCTCACCCACATACACACCACTCAGTGTCATTCAAGCCCACACGCACTCAAACACGCACTCCGAGACACGGTGGAGGACTTTGGACCACAGAGGAACTACAGTGCGTAGCTGCTGCTAGCGGAGGAGTAGGACGAAGCCGTAAGTGTTCCACCGCCGCTAATGTCTGTTGTCTGTCCTCTTTTTTTTTCTTTTTACATTTTAAGCCTGTTGCCCATTCGTTTGTACGCTTAAACCTACAAAACTACGCGTTTCATTAATTAATTTCCTCTTTAGTGAATCCTTGTTTAGTTACATGTTAATAACTCGCCTCCGAACGCCGGTTTAGCTTTCAGTTCGCGCCGCCCATCCAAACTCGACATTTTAACAGGTTGAAGGGCGAAGATAAATATCTGCAAACACGTCGAAACTTTACAATGTGGGTGCAGGAGTCACGGTTGGTGTAGTGTTGAGTTTTTGTTTGTGTGTATGGTTTGTTTTGTTTCGTCCCAGAAAAATAGCGATTTCGGGGACCATCGGGGTTCGCGAGGCGTTTTTTTCCGTTGTAATGTCGTCATAGTGTGACCCAGTTATTGTCCTCTGAAATGATCCCGTATTTGATCATCGTTGACAAATAGAACAAGGCCACGCTTGAGCGTGGTAGAAATGTGTAACTTCATCACATCGGACGGCCATATTCATCATGTTATGCACGTGATGCATCAAACAATGCAACGGTTATTATTTTCGTGCCAAGTTATGCCAAAAGTCACCAAAAAAAGTCGTCTCAGACAACTGTCAAAAGTCCATGATACAGACGCTTTTTATGTCTCTATCCCCTGGAGTGTCTTTGACCTCAGTTGACTGCACCGTTGTTGACCCCTGGTGGACCAGGCTTCTCACGGCTATTTCTCTGTGCTGGAATTTGTCCATGCGTCATTTTATTCCAAATTTCAAAATTGTCCCGAGGGAAAATGCTCTCTGGATGTCAGCCAATCCTCATTGGGTTAAGGGACTCAGAATCTTGCTTCAGGACACTTTCGCATCAGTTTTATCAGTATCATGGACTTGAACTGGCAACCTGATGTCTAGGCAAACCCTCTGCATCCTGAGGCATGACTCTCCATTACAGGGAAATTTCACCATTGTAATGATAGACAACCGAGGGGACATCTGAGATTACATCACTAACAGTGTTTGTATCTATATGTTTGGAAAACAATATTGCTGCATTACAATGACAGGGTTGGACACAATAAAACAAGAACAAATGATGACACTAAGTTCCTAAATGTAGAAACAATAATGAACCAGAATGAGTGAAATATGCTTTTAGTCATCAAGTGCTAGGATTTACATAATCTCCCAAATTGTCATGTCCTTTCATCTGGCAGCTCATTTAATCATCTCAAACTCATCAGCCATGATTATTTAACCCTATAAAACTGGACTTTTGGTCATTCTAATTGATTATTTCTCCATCTATAATGAGCATATCCAAGCCACAGGCAAAGATGGATATTGAAGAGGAATGTTTTATTGATTTATCAGTGACTGTACATTATTGACTGAGCAAGTCAGACAAATTTGCTTTAGCTGTCTGCTCTCTTGCATGGTATGCTTTTTGTTTCGTCCAGCTGTGAGAATGGAGCTGCAGTTCCTTCCTAACTGTGACCGATTGGTATGGAGGATTCTCAGCAAGAGTATCAAGGGGATGTCAGAGTATAAAGGGGCTCCACGTTTTTACATCATGATATCCACTAAGTGTCAGTTTTGGCAGCTTTTTACATCAATTGACTACACCTCTGAAATACAGTTCCTCCAACCTGTGGAGGAGGGGCTAGCCTAACCTTAACCCTAACCTTAGTTACATTAGCCAGCCTAGATTACATTTAAAAAGGGACTATCGAGGACACTTTGTAGTCCTTGTGAGTTTTTGTTTGTGTTTTGTCCCAGCCTCACTCGCACTCGAGCCTAAATCAGTTGATGTGGAATCTGACATTCAGTCTTAAAGCTCACACCTTGACGTCGTGAAGAGTCTCACATGTGCTTTACAGGAATTCCCCTCCTGGCAGGCAAAGCAGTGACTCACCATCGGTGATGATTTCACAGCTCCGTATGTTCCACCCTCTGCTGTCAGACAGGCACGACTGATGGGCTGTAACTGACTCATAAATAACAATCACACCCCGTAACTTCCCAAATATTGGAACAAATTTCTCGCTTTGATCTTTCAGTTGGAGTGTAAAGCGTAAAAAGAAGCTTCCATTAAGTCGCTAGAGTGGCACGGTTGCTCCTGAGCTCCGTTTTGTCTTTGTGGAGGGATAGAGCACATTATAACTAAGATTTAAGCAGGATTCTCCTGTGGCATTATGGGATTTAACAATCGGGGCCCTGGCAGATTAATGGCTCTACAGATGTGTAAACGTGTCATCGCAAGAATATGACTGAGGTGTCTGTGTTGGGGGCACACTGGTGGTTGGCACATTCCTAGACTTCTCTGGCACAGCTGGGCACCTTGCTAGATTCTTCATCAAAATGGCACGACACAGAGGACGTTCTGTCTTTGTGTCCTCATTGTACAAGCTTCCGATGTTATTTGACAGTCCTGCCCCCCTCTGCTCCACTAAAGACATTTTAATATCAAGAACAAGCCCAGACCTCTTTTTGGGGTGGCGACAGTCGAAATCTTAGTGCAAAGTAATGATACTTTGACAACTAGGGTGACTCATTTCCAGTTTTTCCCCTCCATTCCTGGGCTTTTGTAGCTGGAACTCTTTTCTGTCCCATTTCAGATAAACTAGACCATCTTTTGAGTTTGGCAGGATCAGCCAGTGAGCAGGGTCACGGTGGCAGCATTCCCTGGAAATGCTGTTGGGCTCTGCTGTGGCTTTCCATTGCACCTTACCAAGCGTTTACTGACAGACAGATCTTTTCTCCAGTCTGCTCGGCCTCATGGCAGGAGGGCTCAGTAAAAACGTGTCTGTGCAACAGACCAACGTGTTTGTCCTTGGTGCTAGCCTGTGCAAAAGTTCTTCAAAATCTGCAGTTGGTTTGCTTGGCCACTCGGCCAATTTCATTCATGATAATCGAAATGCACCAAGTCAGTTGATTGACGTTCCAGAATGGGCCGCCAGTGTCGTAGAGGTTCCAGTGTATGTTCTGCCTGACTGTTTAGGCTAGCACATCTCAAGGCTGGCTCTCTTTGTTTTTACTATGTCTGCATGTCTGTTGTCCCACGTGCACGAACACACACACACACACACACACGCAGATAGCAGACACACGCTCAAACAGTCAAACACACCATGCTGCAATGTCACAATGTGCCGATGAGTTGCACTAACAAACTTTGTTTTACACCTTCTCTTGCAGAAGAGCAACCATGGGCAAAGGATGCATTGCTGCCTCAAAGTATTTCCTCTTCCTCTTCAACCTCCTTTTCTTTGTAAGTCAACGCATTTCTTCATCGCTTCTCTGGCCCGTGAAGTAGCCACAGATGCACTGCTGACTCATGTCGCAAGATGCGACAGGTTTTTGTTTACCTGCCACAGAAAGTCACCTGTCATCTACAGATTATTTGCCGTTGTTTGAGCGGGCCTCACTACTCAAATGCCACTGTAGACTAGATGAGATCAGCATGTATGGAAAATGTCACTAGCAGCTCTGACGTTGCTGTAGAAGAGGCCCCAGTGTCTCAGTGTTGAGAGGGATGAGGACGAGCAGATGGTTTCTGTTTGTCACCTCCTTCCCCTCGCACCAAGCCACAATATAAAGTTCTTGGGGACAAGAAAACCCTCTGACTCCCACAAAAAAACTAAAGCTCACCGAACCTCTTGGATGTCCAGACTTTTCCAATGACCACACACCCGTAAACCTGACACGGAGCCTTTTTGATGTGAACCTTCGCCCGGTACCTAATAGGAAGCGTGTGTGTGTCTGCATTGGTGTCTGTCCACGTTAGCAGATTAGAGCGGTGGAAACGAGGGGAGGCCAGGAAGTGGTGGGCTAATGATGGCTGCTTGGAGCGTAGCACTGCTCCCCAGCCACAGCTACCACCTCCTCAAATGAACAGGGCTCTAATTACTGTTGTGGCTTGAGGATGGAGGTTTATTGGAGGCGGGGGATCGTATGAACAGAGTTGTGTAACCTCCATTGCTTGTTTCCTCCAATATAATGCTCAACAATTCCTAAACCAAAACACTTTGATGAAGCACAATTTTGGGGCTTCATAAGTAAGGGCAAAACATGGGGGCAACTAGGTGCACCAGACCCTCGCTTGTGATGACCTCCTTTCACATGAATATTTCCCAAACATGCAAGATACCTGTTTACTCCAGATACCTTATTTGTCAGCAAGTACAGAGACATTTTATTGAGTGCAAGACCAAGTATCAGGTGAGGCACACACTGATTTTCTTTTGATCTTTCTGTTCCTCCATTTATGATCACATTTTTACAATACTGTTGAGCAGAGACGGTGATACAGATTCTGTTGAGCCTTCGAAATCTCCAAAATAGACAAAAAGACCAGCAGTCAAATGACATACATGAGTAACGGTGTTGTTCATCCCCCAGATGAGGCAGAAATACAAGTGCTGACGTTGCGTTAGTATGCATGCGCCCCACATGTCTGGGATATGGTGACTGACTGTTTTAAATATACTCTCTCCAGGTGTTTGGAGCGCTGATCATGGGTTTTGGACTGTGGGTCCTCCTGGATAATCAGAGTTTCATAGCTGTACTGCGTAAGTATTCTCTGGACACCCATACGCTCACAAACAGACCTGCATTCCTACTGGCACATCACTCCCAAACCATTCAAACACATGTCTCGAGCACAGCGGAAAAAGACAGGGCTGGCATCTGTGTGTGCGTGTTGAATCTAAAAACCCCATGTGTAGGCTTTCTCACCGCCCCATTCCCATGCACCCATGGGAAGCGAGCTGTAATAATAGATGTTCACACCGACTAAATCCAGCCTCACGGTTTCCTCCACTACTCAGGTGCAGCACAGCAGACACACAAAGTTACGCACCACCTAGAGATCCTGCGCCATCCCCACTTATTGTGTCAGTCCTAAGAAAATATCCACTTCCCACTGACTTGCCCTTTCATCTTATCAGGTCACAATCCTAGAGACAATGTCCTAATCCCATGCAGACACAATACATCAAATGTAGGTTATCTCCTGCGAACAACGGCAGACACCTGGGTGGAAATCAGTCCAAGCTTCGTCTGAAAAGTAAAAGAGGCCATGAATGGAAACTGCAATAAATCTTGGTTCTAAATGTTTTCAATGTGTTGGGCCGCTGTGAAGCATTTCGGAGAGCGGTGGTGAGGTTTTTCCAATTTCCGAGTGCTTTGTATGATATGCTCAACAGAGCCATACTCAGAAGTTCTATGAAAAGTTATGCTATTAAGCTGGTGTGTTATTTTGATTTGAAAGTTAATAGAGTTTCTTACCATTTGACAATGAACAAACATAATTAGTGTTTTAAAATGTTGGATATAGATACCATATGAAAGCCATCAGCAACTAAGGATTCTACATCCTCCAACATGAGGGCAGCAGGCGGATTTCATATTTAGGCTGCAGAGCTCTGTCTCGGGAGCACTGACACAGATTTGCGCTCGCTTCCTTTCGCCCGTCACGCTTTCAGGTCTCCTCCTCCTCCTCCTCCTCTAACCTCAGGGGAATCCCTCCAAGGTCGCCATTTTTGCCGTGCCCGCTTATCGTCCGAGAGCCGTCCTCCATGGCGCTTATAGCAGCGCTGCATCTATGTATGGCTGCTGCCCGTCCAGGACCCATTGTTAGGGTAATCCAGCTGCACCTCCAGAGATAGCCCAGATCCTGCCTCTCCGATGCTATCTGAGGATATCCCTCCTTACAGGGAGCCCAGTGACCTTCTCTCCTCATTTTCTTTTGTTTCCTGCACACGGGGTGGATTATGCTTTGCTACCCATCTCCTCCCCCCCTCCTGGGGTCCCCTACAATTCATAACTGGAAATCCCTGGCCGCTCTCCATAAAGGACACAAAACCAAAGCGGGGAGATTTGTTTATTGACTCATCGGGCCCCCCTCAGAAGCTGGACCTAGTCAAAAACAGGATTTCTGTGTTTTCATTTTCCATTCTTTATGAGTTACTTTAATGGAGGTCTCTGCTGCTGACCTGAATGACTTCAGGCAGGAGAACTTTGGGAATATTTTGGTTTCAGGGCTCCTATATTTTCAGTTAGAAGGCCAGCTGCCTTTCAACACGTGTCAACACTACACTCTCAATAGTTTATTCTGGTGATGTAACATGTTGAGCTTATCACACTGGCACTTGCCAAAACACAGTAAGTCCCCAAATTGTAGTGAAACGATTTCTTCGCCTTTTTACCAGTTGAAGTTTACCAAACAAACTATTCAGCCTTTAAGACAAATGTCTTTCTCGCAAACCTGTAAAAACATTTGTGCCAGCATACAGTCAACGGTGGCGTATTTTCAATTTAAAACCTATCGCAGGTCTAGCAGTAATGTTCTCTCTCAGTATGCAGACTCAATGTGCAGCTCCGCTCATGTTTACAGAAAGACCTGCAGTCCCAAACAGTCCTCCCTCCTCCCCCCGCAGATCTTGTAGGCGCCGCATAATTCTTGCTTCTTTAAATGGAAATTTCCACGGAAACCACCAGAGGATTTATTTTAGAGTATGTAGGAGAGAGACCCAGATGGAAACGTGCCATGGAACAAGACAGGACGGCACAGAAACCAGACAAACACATGCTGACTAAAGCAATGTGTTTTCAGATTACCTCAGCCGACACACACAACACAAGCCTGTCACTGGGGCAGTGTGCAGTGTCATTTACTGCACAATTGCTATTCACTTTGCCAATTGTCCAAGAGGCCAAAACTCATGTTTGGGTACATTCACTTTCATCAAAGGACATTAACAGTGCAATGTAGGAGCGTTTTTTCAGATAGAGCCTAGCACAGCTAGCTCCTCAGTGTATGGCAGAAGGAGATGGGCAGTCACAGAAATCGGTGCATCAATGTATCTCCAATAGATATGTTGAAAATTTGCTCAAACAGGACCAGGTAAAAGTTCCACAAAAGGTAATTTATTTTCGTGTGTAAGAGATGGATGTACCAATTTGGATGCCTCTCGTGCCTCTCGTTAAATGCTACCCTACAGCCACATCGACCTTCTCTATATGTCGCCTGCTCTCTACTTAAAAGAGGAGGAGGCCCCTGCCGGGCCTTTCATTTACTCTGAAGCCAAGGCAGCTTTAAAGTTGCCCTCTTGTGCGTGTGTGTGGCATGAATGGAGGTACACGCGGCACGTTTTCGCAGATGTTTCGGGCTTTGCGGACAACATGGTAGAACACAAGTTTTTATTAAATTTAGACGTCCATCTTCCACTGCTCAAATGTGTGGATGATTAAACGACACACCAGCAGCAGCGAAGTGGCCTCAGAATCTGGATTGTCAGTGTGTATGCCGCATCCAACAGAGATTACAGAGGCTGCTAAGTGGCCTCGCATTGAAGTGAAGAAGCAGCCTTCAATGGGAGCACGAGGGGACGTGGTTTGACCGTCCTCCTCTCAAACACTTGTCCAGCAAGTACTTCGATCCTGCCGGCGGCTCTGCTCTGACCAGAACTCTTTAGGAGTTGGAGCTGCTTCACAGAAGCTCCATCCCTTGGCTTCGCTCTCCTGACTGAGCATGTTCAGATCCTGTGGAGCTTTTCCAGCCTCAGAAAGCGTATGACTACACAATGGCCCCATTTCATTTTACGTCCCTGCTCCTCAGCTCCATTCCACCGCCGAGGAGCTTCCTCTCACAGGGTTGCTTCTGCCCTCCATACCAAAGAAGGACATCAATTAACAGACTGGCTTGTCATGGTTCAGATCTCTGGTAGCCCATTAGATTTATACTTGATGCAAGTAAATCAGCGGAAGTCTGAATCAACACAAAAGAATTTCCGTGTGAAGTGCTCTTGGCTCACTCTCATCATCTGTTAGAAAATGCCCCTCTGTATGAACAAGTCCAAACACAGCTAGATGTTCACATGGTGACTGAAGTGGAAATGTTGCAGTAGAACTTTTGCTCCAATTGTTTTATCAAACATGGTCACACGTCTGAGCTCTCTGCACTGGAGTATTGTATCTTGTCATAGCTAACCTCCTGCCGTGTTCACGTGTCTCCACCAGAGGAGTCATCGGACACAGTGAAAGTGGCCTCCTACATCCTCATCTCCGTGGGCTCGCTGTCGATGGCCATGGGTTTCTTCGGCTGCATAGGCGCCATCTATGAAATCCGCTGCTTGCTGGGACTGGTGAGACTCTCTTTAATTGCTCACACCCATTCAGCTGGAATCCGATTAGATAACTGCTTAGTTTCCAAAGGAGTTCATTTGTGTGGTAAGTGAAAAGGACATTTTAGAGGGGGCTTTAACCCGAAGGGTTGTTTCTTTTTTGAACGGCCAGCATATGCCTTAAGTTTCTCCTTCTACCGATAAGACATGTAAAACAACAATATTTCATATCGTGAAGTCAGAAAGTGCAGCGTCTGGGCTATTCTCACACCCATGGCCTTCTCATATATTAATGCATATACACTTTTACTCTGGCTTGTAGCAAGAAGAAAAGCAATTCTTACTTCCATCCAAACAAAGAGATGTTAAACTTAACCGCTTATGCAGCAGCTTCAGGTGTGAAAACACGACGCATGAATTCTTGCTGACAACGCAGGAATACAGCAAAACTTCATCCGTCTCTCCCTTTTTTTAAAATTCAACCTTTTGAGTTCTCCTGTGCTGCTTATGGCAGGGTTGTGGATTCTCATCACGTGTGGAGAGAAAGGAGGCGACAAGGATTAAGTGGGTGCAAGAGAGCGTGGGGATGGGTGCTTGACCTCCACAGGGCTAAATCTGCTCTGGGTTTACTGGGAGGCTGCTGTGACCTACATCCTCCCACTGACAGTTACCAGCTGGCAGCCCCCAGACTGGGCTGTTGTAGATATGCACACCCCATCCATATTGCTTGGTTCAAACACTTGGTGCACCTTTGTAGGGGCAGCTAGAACAGGATAATTAATTGTGAGTCGCACCGGGACATTTTGTTGAGTTGTCAGCCAACAGTGAGTAGAGCATTTGAGCATATTGTGGGTTAGACAGTTTACCTTAGTGGAGGATCTTGATGAAACAAGCTGATGTTGCCAAGTCCTCAGAATTTTGAATGAATTCCTTATCTTTTCTCTCTCTTCCACAGTACTTCACCTGCCTCCTGCTCATTCTCATAGCCCAGGTGGCTGCTGGGGTTCTGGTTTACTTCCAGAGGGATCGGGTGAGTCAATCTTACGTTCAATCTTCTGCGTAAAGTTCCTCTTCCACGCTTCTCCCACTTTCCAGTCCTGCTCCCCTCTTCTCTCGCTGTTTACAGAGCCATGGACTTCTTGGCCAATTGCTATTCCACCTCGTAAAGCTGCGCTTGTTGAAGTTGGCGTTTCCACTAAAGCCTGCGGGGATGCAAGGCTCCCTCGCACCTCATGTGGAAACTCAACTGAATGAAATCGTTGCAATGTGATCTGATCCCAGAGCAGCAACAGAAAGCAACTTTTAGCACCTGCTGTCAAAATATAGCCTCACTTAGTGCCTGTGAGCTTTTCTGGTAGTATTTGCAAGTGAAGTCTCAGACCTTGCATCATGTAGGGTCATGATCTTTATCACCTACATGGTTGCAAACGGACTTCGACTCAATTCTGACATAGAACATCACATGCATTATAGATGAGACGGCGCCTGATGGAGCCCAGACCACTTGCCAGGGTTGAATCAATTGAATTCAATACAGTTGAATTCAAATTTATTTGTACAAATAATAATAACAAATAACTACAAATAACAACCACATCTCTACTCAGGGTTAAATGTCAGGCTCGTTAATAGTTCCTCACCTCATACCACTCTGGTGCCAGTCACAACTTTGCCACAGAGGGAGTGTTATGCTAGTTCTTTGAAAAAGTCCACCCCCCCTGGACGGCTTTTATTTCCTCAACACCATTCTCTACCAAACGTTTGAACAAAATGACGAACGCGTCCCTTTCGATAAACCTCTCGTTTCTTGAGTCTGGAAAGGCAGAGGCTGTCGTGTGCATGGGTGTTTGTGTAAGCCTCTCTGTGCATGTGTGCGCGACTGTGGCCTCGAAATGCTCCCTGTGTTTAAGGTTTACCACAGGCAGGGTGGTGCCCATTCCCAGAACAGGGTGAGGCTCTTGCTCTCGTTCCTGGAGGGCTCTGAACAGGTCTCCTTGCTACTTGCCTGCGGGTTTCCATGCGTAAACACTAGGGCTGCTCCCATTAATCTGTGTATGTTTTCGACCCCGGCATGAACATCACCAACTCAGGCAACGTCGGCGAAAAAGGTGTCCATTCGCTTCAAACTGAAAGGAAACGAAGGTCTTGTTGTGAGAGTGTGTTCACTCTTACATCACTGTTTTCAGGTCTTGCACCATATCAGCAGTTAACTCCCATCCGAGACAACTCCAAACTGCTCTTAATGGTGCATAAATGATGCGTATAAAATAACCATTCCAATAGGATGCTAATGCAATTGGACAAGCCCAGCTCACAAAACAGACGGAGGGGAATTGAGTCAAGATTACATCATGTAAACATGTGTCTGAAAGAATTAATCGCACAGAACAACAACAGACCGGTTGGTTTCATCCAAACACAGCTTCAATACTAACCTTTACTGACAAAGCAGTTTCTCCAATGGGAGATAGATAAAAAGTATTTCTTTCTTTCTTTCTTTCTTTCTTTCTTTCTTTCTTTCTTTCTCTCTTCCTTCCTTTCTTTCTTTCCCCTTTTCCCTATCTTTTTTTGTCAAAGTTCTGCATAATTTGAAATATCAATAAAACAACTTCTTTTTCTTTTATCAAGTTGAAGCATGAGATGTCCAACATCGTCAAGGGCATGCTGATCAACTATACAGGGGAGAACAGGACCTCTGAAGGACACTGGGACTACATTCAGAGATCGGTCAGTCAAGCACTGGGCTGGAATATGCACACATACACCAGTTTCCTTTTTGGAACGGAGGTTTGGACAGTGTCTTTTGGGTTTTGTCTTGGCATTTTGTCCTACATCTGCAGATATGTGTAGATCCACTCATGACTCACATTATTTGAAGACTAATTGAGCCCTGCTCAGTTCTATGCAAAAAGAAAAACACATCCTCAAAAAACAATATACTCACCCCTGAGCTGAAACGCTATTCTAACCCCCGTGCGGCATGTTGAAATAAATTCTTGAGGCAAGTTCAAGTCTGATTTCTCCAGGCTTTGTGTGCTCTACTCTGTATCTTATTCCTCCTCCTCCGCCTCCTCTCTGTCTCTCTTGCCAAGTATTTCTCCCCAGTGATCTTTGTGGAAATAGTGGCCAGTGATTGAATTGCTCACTCACTACAGCTACAAATTAAGCATTTTGTGTGGTAAAATACAGTGTTCTTCCTCTCTTTGGTCCTTTTACCCTGTTACTCCTCTCTCTCTTCTTCTCTAATCTCTCTTATTTCTCACAGCCTTTACTCTCCTCCCTTCTTGTTTCTTCACCTTAACTCCTTTTTTATAAACCTATTCCTCTCTCACCCTCACACCCGGTGTGAAACAGATGGAGTGTTGTGGCTGGAGCGGTCCAGGAAACTGGTCTGAGAATGTCCTGATCAAAAACAGCACCCAGAACCTCTACTCATGCTCCTGCCGCAATGCATCCCTGCCCGGCACAGACATCAGGGAGAAGGGAATGTGCGAGCACTTGTCCGCAGACCTGCCCGTCTACCAAACGGTAATGTCAACAAACAGCATTTGGAATGGTTATTTTACTCAGCTTTTTATTTTCAATATTTATTCCTCGTAGTTACATAATGGCCCAGTATCAAGAACACGACTGCAAAGGAAAGAGTGTCAGAGTTTCCATAGATACTCATCCCATATCTGCCTTATCAACATCTTCAATGCAGATGCGACATTCGCTTTTTCTATCTTCGCTGATTGAACTGCTCTGGCAGCCAGTAATTTTCATACATAAGCTGATACACAAGCCAATGGAATACAGGCCCATTCACTTCATCGCCTTTTTGAACCCGCGGCTGCTAAAAAGCAGCACTGAAGAAAGAAAACGCGCCTGAAATCATCACGCAAATGTCAGATCGGCGTCCGGATGACGTCGCCGTCACTGTGCAGAACAATGCGCAACCCGCCTGCATTTGTTCAGATACAATTAGCGGGAATTAGCTCCGCCGCAGTCGTGCAACTATTTGGCGTGCACCACTCAGTCAGTTCCTCTCTTGCTCCCTCTCTCTCTCCCTTTGTCTGCCGTTTTCCTCTGCTCAGCTAAGCCGTGTTATTCTTCCCTTTGCCTCCACCCCCATGTGATTTACGCCAAAACCAACAGTTGTGTTTTGAAAAAGGCTCCGTCCATGTCCGGCCGGGCTCACGTAGCTATTAATCTCTCCGTACATCTGTCTGTGACCCCCCAGCCCCCCTCCACACACACACACACACACACACACACACACACACACGCACAGTGCATAAGGCCTGTCTGTCATAACCTCTCTCTCTCTCTCTCTGTCTGTCTCTCTCTCTCTCTGTTTCTTTCTCTCTCTGCAGGGCTGCATGAGCAGATTGGAGAAATGGCTTTTAGATAACTTTGCAGTTATTATTGGAATCTGCGCAGGCGTGGTTGTCGTGGAGGTACGATGATTGTTATGCTTTATACAGACGTTGCCCATCATTTATTGAATTCCTGCTCTGAGCGAGTGTGTGAGAGAGAATCCTTTGTGTTGACATTCTCGCTCTCTCCAGCTCCTCGGAATGATCCTGTCGATGTGTCTGTGTAAGAACGTCATCCAGGAGGACTACACCCAGGTGCCGAGGTACTGAGCCGAAGACGGAGGAGATGGACTCGCCAACCACACACACATACACACACATACATGCACGTGCACACACTCATCCCACTTTCCTCCCCTTGTGTCATACTCTGACACACACACACAGATTTAGACAGCTGTCTCCACCACTAAGCTTCCCCTGCCCAGACAGCTGTGCAAAGTTCAGACTCTGGACAACACACACGAACACACACGAACACACCTGTTGGGACTTGTGCCTTTTCCAGAAGTGTTGTGGGGAGTGTGACCACAGGCTACAGATACACAGACACAAGTAGAGTTTTTTTCTTAGTTTTGGCGGCAACATTTAGGTGTTATCTATTCATCATTCATCTTTGTCCTCGACTCAGATTGTGCTACAGAGCCCTTTAGTCAGCCGAGGCCCGGAGTGACCTCTTGAGTCGATTCCTGTAGACAAGAGGCCGGCCCCTCGTGTGTGTTTGCGACTGTGTGTGTTTGTGAGGGCAGACGGGTGCACGCAAGGCTTCAACCCACTCTGTGATGCTTGCAGTTGCTATTTGTGGTACAGGGGGCGATGGAGCGGCGCTGAGCTGGGGCAGGGCCGCTGTGGTGCAGGGCTGCTGTGGTGCAGGCCCGCTGTGGTGCAGGGCCGCTGTGGTGCAAGGCAGAGGCTCTGCGCAGCCCTAATATTAACCTCCGCCCTCCACCCAGTATCTGTCAGGATCTCAGCCTCCCTCACTGTCTTCATCTTAGGTGTGTCCAGCTGGTTACCAGCAGTTCCTACATCTGGTGCAAATACACACACAAGTTCGCCCTCTAATATTCCAATGTCATATTTTCAATGTGTATTTTCCTGATGTACATACACTATGACTTTGTTATGGGATTTTGCACTCCTTTGCTCTTTTTGTGTGTTTTTACAAAGAACATGTTCGCCCACACACCTTTTGTTTGGAACTTCCTCCTGTTCAGTTTCATCTGTGTTATTTATGATGTACAGAGTGTTGCTGTCAGAGCATTTTGTCAACAGTGGCAAGACCCAAATCTGACAAAGTCCACCTCACACTCTTGGCAACAGCTTTGTTTTTCGATTCCTCTTGTCTCAGCACAAAGCAGCGGTTCCACAGCAGAAGTGTGTGACCAGATTAAAACATTGTAGCAGTTCAACATGAAAAAAAATGTCTCTGTTGTTGTAAAAGCGGTTTATATCAATGTCACCGGGAATACATTGTTGGCTACAAGTAATGATATATTCAAGAGAAAACAACTCTTCACCTTCTTAGGTTCTGATGTTTCATCTCAGTCCTTCCACTTGATTCAAGTCAATAGAATGGGTCAGTTAATGGTTAATGTTGATAAATTGTAGCTTAATGCATCTTTTTTTATCGTTCATCTCATTTCTGTTACACATAAGGGGGGAAATTGACCATTTATTAGTCAAAATACGGGCCAGCGTATTTTGTCAACTCCCAAATTGCAACGTTTATTTAACTTTATTCTAAATGAAGGGTTTTTTTTAGTTTTTTAAATATTGTTTTCTAATTTTTAAAGTAGAATTCCAGTCTTTCTGGATCTGGAAGCCACGTTTGAGAACAGATGTATATTTGTTATTATTGTTAAGAGTTATGAATAAAAAAAGTAAAGGATTTAGTCAGCACTTGCCTGTCTTTGTGTTTTCACTAAGATCTGGATGTGTTTTTAAAGCTGCGTGATGGTGTTTTTGCCCAATTTGATTTCACCCTATGGTGGCTCATCAGATGTCATGAGGATCTCAACCAGCAGGTGGCAGTATATACCCAACTCAGACAACAGCTTGCACGCGCGTTCGCCAGACGAGATGATTGTATGAAAATCAGTGTGCATTTATACAAAATACACACCTCAGAGAATTAATTACGTTGCAGATACCGTTATCGTTAAGGTAGGATTGTTTCCAGATGGGGGATTGTTTTTCCATCTTCTCGCCTCTCCCAGTTATTTCTTTCCTTGATGCAATGCTAATTTACTTAATTCTGTTTGAGTTTGGAGGGAACAATGAGCTCTAAATGCATTGACTAGGCAATTACAGAAAACAGTCAAACAGAGATAACAATCAGAGATTCTCACCTCTCTCTTTGCAGGCAGAAAGGCTTAGCGACTTAAGATTTAAGAGCGATGACTTAAGCTTGCGTAGCCTCATGACATCACGTCCTGCCAGAGGGCAATAGCTCACCACTGACTCATCACACTCCAAATGAAACAAACCAACCACACTGGATCACCGCGCTGCACCCCTGTGTCACACACTTCGTGGATTGCATAGCTCAGCGGGGAGACATATCCACAGCCCACACTCCGGATTTCATCTTTCACCCTCCAGTTCCCAATAAAGAGGGACAGGTAAAATACGTCTCAGTGCATTTTTGTGAATAATTAATCATCATATTTCACTGCGTCAGCGTGTAATGTGTGCACGTGCATGTCTGTGGGTGCAAGTTAATGTGCTTCATTTTGATGTAGCATGAAAGAAATCAAGGTGATGAAGGTTTGTGGCCCATAGAGAGCCGCCGCCGCCGCAGCTGCTGCTGGAATGAGCATCGAATCTCTTTCTCCCTCTCTCACCGCCCCACACGTACACTCACACACACACGCACACACACTTTCCATTTGGGCCAAACAGCCTGAGGAAGGAGAGCTTCCTCTGCTTCTTTCCACTCCACTGTCACCAGGTCCCGGGCAGCGGATGTGGGACAGATGACGAGCCCGCTGAGACCCAGTGCGAATAATGAAGACGTGGACTTGTCTTCATTACCGACCCAGGCAGCTTTGCAATGATGTGCTAATTCCAGACGCGTATCTCCAGCATGTGTGCTTGCATGGGTGCGGGTGTGTGAGCGCGTGTGTGTGTCTTGTAGACCGTGTCAGTAGACTGCAATGAGCAGTGTACCTGTCATATACATCACCCCTATTATCGACCTTATGGGACGGATAAATGTGTGTGCCATCCCTGTCTTGATGCAGCCGGGAGACTATCTGCTCCACCATCATAGTGTGTGAGCGTGTGTGTGTTATTTTTTTCTCCTTTTTTGGCACCCCCTCACAGCGCTTCCCTCCTTTGGTGCTCACGCCCTACGAGGCCAATGGCGGGCCGTGATGGTCTTCTTCCTCTCTCTCTGTGCCGCATCCTGTTCACATCTGTGTCACGGACACTA
>OMPJ01016172.1:0-15759 GCA_900312935.1 Carapus acus | reverse complement strand
ACCGCTATGACTCACGCTTGCGTCGTCACAGGTCCATTACAGTTGCTCTTTGGAACACTTGGTCATCGAAACACTTTCATTCCCTGTGACGGGGGAGGCTGGACGGCGAGGGATTGAATAACTGCATCGTGTAGCGTAGTAATCAACAGCCGTCAGATCAGCCCGCTGCCCCAGTCTGCTCCAGTTACTGGGATTTTAATTCTGATTGGGGTTTTACAGTCGGACATTTCATTCCACCTTGGATCAGGCATCGCCGCCGCGGCCGAAGGATTACAGGCCGCCGCTGCCGTCGGCCGTTCATCCGCGGACAGATGAGACTTCGCGGAGAACAGTAATCCACCGAAGAAGGGCAGCTTTGGCGCTCAGCTGCCTCAGCGACGACTTTAAAGCCGTCTGACATTTAGCGTAACGATCAGTCAGAGCGGCCGAGCGTTCACGCACGGCCGCGGCTTCCCGTACACAATCAGACCACAGTCTGAGCGCGTGGGCTGAAAATGTGAGCACAATGCACAATGCCATAGTGTTGCCCCGCCGTCCATCTCACGGTAAGCTGTGAGAGGAGTGACTGGAATAAAACCCTCAGTCTCGGCCTTGATATAACTGCGGCTTATCCGCAGAGCTAGAAAAGATGACCGCAGTTCAAATCTACTATTGGGCGCATAGCTTACGATACAGTCAGCTTTGGGGATTTAGAAGTCCACCCCGGCATTAGTCATTTACGGTGTATCATTAGGTGGAGGAGTTTCCTTAGTTTTCCAGGAGAGAAACGACACATTCGTACTTGTACTGCTATAAAGGCAAAGAAATGCTGAGTAAGCGAAATAAGCACGTCGGCTCTTTGGTTGGATGTACATGACTTGTTGCCTGATCAGGTTACTCGAGCACCAAATGAGATTAACTTTCCTCGACATCTAGGTGTGGTGCTTAGAGTGCAGCAATGTGAGTTTACTCAGATACTGACCCGACAATGGTGGTATATGTGGGTTTTTATCAATTAATGCATGTCAAATAAATGTATATTTCTATATGCATCTAGGTCAGGAATGGGCAAACCTTGTGGCTCAGGGGCCTCACTGACTTTTAGGATTCAACAGACAGGCCGAGTCAGCACAAGGTGCAAACATATCAAACATGAACAGGAACGGAAATAGTATTACAGTGTAAATGTACTTATAGACTAATATACTGAACTTTTTAGCGGGAACGGTGTTGTTGATGCATTGACCCATTTTTGCAAGTGCAAAATGGCAAAAAAGAGGAGATCTGATGTTCGTTTTGTTGCGGCAGTTTGCAAAACAGATGATTATGTGCCGATGTCTAATGGGCCAGATGTGGCCCGTGGGCCGTAGTATGCCCGTCAAAGATTTAGATTAGTATTTTCACTCAAAATTATGCTCACAACCTATCAATATGTACACATGTATACGCACATGGGCATTAAATCCATTTACAGAGATTTTTCACATTCGTGTATATGCACACAGACACGTGAATTTGAGTAAATTAGAAATTTGAGTAGAGTTGTGGGGGTCACCATGCTTGTATATCTACTGCGTCTACTTCTGTGGGTGTAGACGTTCGCTGAGGCAGAGGAGTGGACGTCTTGTTGACCAAAGAGGAGACTGAAATTTGCTTTGATTTTAATTAAATAAAAAGAAGTCACAAATATGCCTGACAGAATATTTTACAGCCAAGCTAAACCGCGCAAAAACTGTAGAGTTGCAGACCAGCATGGCTGCCAAAGGCTTTGGCAAATGCTGGCACGCATTAGAATGAAATATTGGGACAACAGCCTAAATCTAATTCACTCAGCTCTGTTTGCGAAGAATCCACATAATGAGACATTTTGAACTGAACGGTGGTAGAACATGATGTCACTGTAAACCGAGCCGGTGGTCATTTCTCCCGTTATAGCTGGAGCAGTTTGTCGTCGCTAAATTGAGACGCATGAGCAGATTTGGGGATATCACGAAAATTAATTCCATGAGAACTGATGGATTGCAGAGATCCTGCACTGACGTGGGATTGGGACGAAAAAAGCTCGGCTCGTTTACCAACCACCGCCAGAGAATTTCAGAAAATAAGCAATGAGGCAATATTTTGATTACAAGAGAATTTTGAGAGGATTTTCACACAATTCTGACTCAACAAAACGAAAATACCAATACCCACACAGTGTAAGCTACACTCTTCCATGGGTGGAGCCAGATTTGACACCAATTAAAATTCTTAAATATGATTAAATAGATAAATAAAGAAAAATATTGCCTCTTGTTGCAATCATGTCTAATGAAAATTACCTGGAATATGAATATTTTACAATTTTTCTTTAAAAGATTTTTAAGTATAACGACCCCTGGAGTCATTTTTGACCCGAATGTGTTGGGGTCAAAAAGGACTATAGAACAACAACACTATTTTCGTGTAATAGCAGCTGTGATGGCGCTGGGCCACAAAAAATAGAGCAAAACTGCTCTCGACGAAAAGTAGATGACACAGGGTCTAATGCAACAACAACAACAACAACAACAGCAGCAGAGGCAACAACATGGTTCTACTGACCTCGCCCCCGAGGGCCCCGATGGGTGGATGACTTCAGCCTGCAAAGTCACTTTGACTCTGTGAATCAGGAATCAGGTAACGGGATCAGGCTTCATTAGGTGACTTCAGCCGAGCTGGCAGGCGGCCAGGTGAGCTGGACGCACAAATGGACATTGATTTTCCAATAAGGGGCCCCGAAGCTGTCAGCCAACCAGGGTATGGTGATATCTTCCCTCACGGGGACGGCCTGCTCCCGCACTGATGGCCTGACTGGCACACGACCACAGACCACCACAGGGGCAATCGCTTCATCTCCTGCCACACCGCAAAGCCCCGCCCAGCCCTTCGCCGCCACACAGGTGTTGATATCCACTGTCTACAAAGGCGAACGGAGCTACGAACAAAGGACGCCGCCGTACGAATATCGATGAATAACGCTGTGCCGGGTTGGCTGAAACAACTGCGTTGGTCTGAAGGTTATCAGTTTGATCCGCAGGGTGCCATCGAGAAAAAAAAGTGAAGTGAAAAAATTAATCTATCAAATGGTCATATTTATTCAGTGATTTGCACTATGAAGTTACTGTAATACATGACTTGTGTATGGGATGAAATTGTGAGTAAGTAACTCTGTAGGGTTCATATGTTTGTAAAACTGATTGTGTTGAAGTCGGTGCTTCACCAGCCATGAACCTCACCACGCCGCATCAAGGTGTCCTTGAGCAAGACACTGAGACCCTCACAACTGGCTGAGAACCTCAATATTCCAGAAAATCGGATTTCAGAGAATCAGACAGAAAATCGTTTCACTTCAGGGAGGCATTCATTTACGTTCTGCTCAGATTAAAAGACGTTACAGGCAAAGATTCAGCGGGATGCGTTCTACATTATTCGCAGAGGAATGGTTGTTTTTTCCCTGAGTTTCTGTGTCCTGACTGGACTCTAATACACTAAACTGAAACGACACTCACTTCTCAAAATGATCTCACTGGGGTGAAAGAGGTTATAATCATGTTTTCCTGTTGGGTCAATCGTATTTATCTAGTCTGTTTCTCTGCTGGCCCCGGCTGACCCGGGCCTGGAGGAGCCGCACTCCCATAATGGTTTCCATCCATCAGGCCTCCCTCTGGCCGGGCCCCCGGCCTCGACCCCTCGGTCCTCGGACTGCAACCATTACCGCGCTGCACTCGCTCTGAACCCCACAGCCGGCGGGGCATCGCGGCTTTGACAGTGTGACCACGCAAACTGCGCGAACTGAAAAAGACAGATAATAAGATAGAAGCAGAAGAATCCTTTGAAATCGGAGGACGGGAGGGATCAAAGTCAGGCGGGAAGAAGACGAGAGAGAACGTGGAAGATTCACGAAGCGAAGAAAACAGAAAGAGAGGGACTCTCAAATAGATATATGATGGTTCTCCCAAGATGTTGACTTTTTTGTACTAAACAGTCTAAAAAATTCTTGATGTCACTGAAAAATACACATGTACGATGTGTTGAAAGTACTTTGACGCATCAATTACAAACTGAACTCAACAGCGCTGCCAAATCTGTCGAGCAGAAAACGAAAGCACCCGCCACGACGCTTGGCCTGGTCGGCGTGAGTCAGTTTTCTTAAGCTGACGCGTGTTTTAGCGCGGAATGCGGCGTTATAATTAAAATGTCCTAAAGTTTACACAGAGAAATGTTACACGGAAGGAAAACGATCAATCTTTCTTTCACTACATGCCAGCGTAGGAAATGAGCTCCCATGTCAACAATCGTGTGTAACTCCCGTTTTAACTTGGATGTTGGACGATGACGGAAAGCACCTGTTGATGTTTTTGGAAGCTCTTCACCTGCCCGATTCAATTGGGCCGAGCAGATTTTCATTTTTCCTCCAATTTTATTGGAATTCGATTTGCCAAGATAAAGTCGAGGCCATTAATCTTCCCGCCTGCTCGCCCCCCTCCTCCGTCATCAGCTCCAATAAAGTCACCCAAACAGGCATAAGTGGCTTTTTGCAGTTAATGTCTGTGAAATGAATGAGAAGGGAGGGATTTGATGACACATTACACAGTTTGGTGCTCTATTTGAATATTTTTCTGTCGGAAACAATAAATAATGCCAGAGGACGTTTGAAACAGTGACAAAACACAGCGGCAATTATCGCTTTCACAGTTTTCAACACAAACCTCCAAAGCACTTTTCGTCACACTTTCCGTAGGAAATAAGCAGGTTAGAAGCTGCTGTGCAGAGGCGTTTAAGCCGAAAAGGAAAGTCAGAAACCAGCGTAGCCGTGCTTGACTGTGTGAATCTCATGGAATTGGCTTCGCTCGCAACCCTTTTTTCTCAATCGTTTCCCCGCTCGCATCTTGGATGAGTCGACTCCTTCCACATCTGTCAGCATCAATTACCCACGGCTTCCCTCTGCATCCACCAAACCGCCGGCCCCGCCTCCGTCCCTGCTCCAAACACACGCACCCACACTTTTGTAATTGCCTCTCTGATTCTCAACCGTTGTCTCAACACGACCGGGGCCGAGCCTGGAGCCTCTACCGCACAAGTAGCCGACTGGAGCTGCAACGGATCTGGAGTTCCCAGGATCGCTCCACCGCTTCACCTCGCCTTTGCCTGATCCCTCATGCATTTTTCAAACACGATTTCTCCCCCAAACTGGATTCCTGCACCAATTAAAGCATTTCTCTCATACCCCTTCCTTTCTTCTCCATCCTTTTGGCGAGGAGGGCGCCACAATGTTGGTCAGGTCGTCTCAGTGTACCACAGCCAAGGCTGACACGGCCAATCGGTTGAGGCAGCTGTGATCTGACATTAGAAATGGAACGGAGGATTACCGCTAGGAGGACGTCTGGGGCTGGAGGAGCGGCGAGAAGCACACAGGGCGTGCCATTGTTTCGCAACCGCCGATCACTTTTGGCAGCCAACCGGATTTTTCTTTCATAAACCCAAAGAACTGTCCTGTTCTGGCAACAGCATCGCTTCATAGACACAGAGAGGCTGCAGTGAAAATAAGAAGCATTTGTGTGGCTTGAGGGATGTTGGCGAATCGCGTTGGACTGGAATGTAAACCCTTTTTCGGGGGTGAAAGGGTGGAAGAGAGGAGAGGGGAGGAGGTGAGATGAGAGAGGAGAGTAGAACAGAGGACAGGAGATGGTAAGAGACTCGATGGGAGCTATGAGATGTGAAAAGATGGTGAGTGTAAAAACTCACTCCTGCTTCTCTCTCCTGCTTCAACAAGGTGTGTCACATAACATGAAGGCGATAAGTTGAGTCATTAAATCCAAAGCCTGCTTTATTTCAAACTTTGCAACATCAGGATGTCTCGCGTTCCTTTGCAGCACTTGTTTCCCTTGGCGTGCAAACTTTGGCCAGACAATTTCCCCAAAACGATCCAAAATGGCAGCGCGTTTTCCGCTGCGCCTGGCCTCTGATGTTCGGTGCCGGCGTGTTTTGATGAAGCAGCCATCGAGACCGTTTTCTGCTGTTTTATTTCACTTTCTGAGATGTACCCATTAATTCAATTTTATTTTCTCCTCTTTGCAACTCCATTCTTTTCCAGGAACACGTGGTACTATGATACGGTGTGTTAAATGTGGGTTTCCCCCCAGCCCCAAAATATGAGGAGGAGCTCATATTTTGTCCCGCTGGAATTCACAACTTTACTCTTCAGTTCTTCACATTATATCCGCGCAGGTATCGTTAAAATAAGCGAGTCATAGAAAATAATCGTTTTCCAAGAGAGGGCGAATAAAACAGTCAGAGAATAGTTACTGTTGATTTCAAACCTCGGTACACTAGGCAGATATTTTCCACTGTTTGCAAAATGCTCCTCCTTACATTGCAGCTGATGCTGTGGCATCGCTTTCACATTCCTAAACCTGATATTATAAAATTAATCAAAGTGCACTCACTCTGTTACTATGAACTCCTCTTATTCCGTCTGGACCACCTGATCTGTGCACACAAATTCAAAAATTCACCGCTACTCATTAAAAACATACGTTATTCTTTTGACCGTAGTCACGTTAATGTCCCTTTTGCAAATAAGTGAGGCAGATACATGATGCATGGTGACTGTATTGTCCCGTAATATGGTAGCTGAGGGACGTGACCCACATTATCATTGAGACATAGGACGGAGGGAGACGGAGATACAGGACGTAAGCGACGGCCACTGCCGACTCCTTTTAATGTTATTAACTGCATGTCCATTTCATTTTCCCATGCTGGCAGCACACAGAGGGAGGGAGAGAGAGAGAGACGAGACAGAGGACAAACACCGCTATTCATTTGACCGCAACCTGTCCAAGACGACAGCAATATGACCGCATCTTACCTCAATGCATCAATAACTGTTCCTGCACAAATCATTGTCTTATTTCTACGTCACGGCGCTCTCGGGGCACCGCAGAGCGAGGCTGAAATATCCTGTCAACCAAAGGGCAGCGAGAGGCCACGCTGGAAAGTCCTGAACGCTCCAGCATCCTCTCGAGGTCAATAAAGTTAATCACAAACGACTCCTAATTTTGAGGTTTCTGTGTTTACTTTTTGTTTCGGCCTCACATGGAAAAGCTTATGCTCAAAAATGGAACACTAGCTGCGTTTGCTTGATTTTTTGAGAATGCGAACCCCTGCGAAATCATGTTGTGGAAGGGGGCTTTTTAATAGAACATCGGTGGATACTAAAACGCTGAAGTTACGTCAGATCTGGGTACGGCGTGGCTGACGACGGCACGGTGAGGTTTCGGTGTAAAGTGACGGCGAGCGAACGAGGGCTCATTGTGTTTAATTACGGAGACATGAGGCTGAATGTACGTCCTGCTGCGGCACATCACGCTGTGCCAATGCAACACTCATCAACTCCATGACACAAAGGCAAGATGAAAAACATCTGCTCCGATGTTTCCCACTTCCCAAAAAGCAACGCGTCGGAGTGGATTGCGGCATCGGGACCGTGACAAGGATCCGTTTTTATTCAGCTGCAGTGGCCGCGTTCCCGCTGAAGCTTGTGCTGCCTCGGAGGCAGAATTACTACTGGGGAGGTTCGCTATTGTCTCGCTGCTGGCTTCCACTTCTGACTGTCGTCGCAGTCAGATGGTAAGAAACATGGTATCCACATTATGGCTTTGCTCCACGGGGGGTTGGTTGGCCGGGGGCCGGGGGTTGCGGTCTTAATTCTGTGTTCTTCTACTTTGTTAAATGAGCCAAACCGTGACCAATGACACCTCCTCACCATGAATTAGCAGATAATAAAGCTGAGATCCATGACCAGTTTTGGTGAAATGTTCTAAATGCTTCATCAGCATGGCAGAGACCAGATAAACCAGCAGGCACGTTTCCCTTGATTGAACGTTTACTAGCCGCTACACAAACTGTCCAAATGGGGAAATACGCTAAAGTTACCAGGAGGCTGCTGATTCGATTTTAAACTTTGAGATGTTTCCCTCCTCGTGGCGACGCCTCTAAGTCTTTCTGGGAGGGAGCGCAAGACCTCGGCTGAACCGTGCGGTCGCCGCAGACGCGAATGCTCGATTTGTGAGGGAAAACGGCGCAGCTCCTTCGGTGTGACTTCACCTCTGACGAAGTCTGTATGTATCGCGGAGTGATATATAAGTTCCTTGTTGACACTTCACTCTCCCCATCAGCAGTCAGTAAATTAAGTGAACATGAGCCTGCGGTGATATTACATGTTGGTACATCGATATATTGTTCCCATATGAACTTCTTGGGCAGCCTGTCTTGAAATCTCACATCATCTTGACATGGTTTGCTTCATGTACAAAAGTCAATATTTCTGCTCCTCTGACAGTCACAAGACAACAAATTGTGAATAAATCAGTCTGTCGGTCTGTAGAGAATCAGTGGAAGGAAACATGAGTTTGGCCTCCGGCTATTGGACATTCTCCTTGGTTTTGAAGCAATATTTGACTGTTTTCACATGCATGTCTTGGTTTTGAAAACAATCTGCGCTAAGCGGTCGGCAGGAAGCTTCACCAGAAAATTGTCGTATTATTGTAGAGAAATCAAATATTGCGGTACAAGTATGGCAACCGAATACCACCCAGAGTGACGTCCATCACCGGGTATCGACCCAGCCTCTGTCTGGATGATGTCACGACGTGGACCTCGGTTCAGACAGGTGTCACCATGACGAATGGCGCCATAAATCCAATCTGTGGATTTATCTCCCGTGTGCTCTCCTGATATTAACAGTTGCAGTATTTCAGACCTCGCCGCCCAGCGCCAGCCCCCTCGCCGTGCGAGCCGGGTCCAGATCCACGTCAGCGGCGGCTGCGTTTTGCTTGGCTGTTGTTTCAAACTGTGAAAATTCCCACGCAGCACGGTTTGCCCTGGCTAAGTCATCAGCGAGGGTCGCGTGACCCCCGGCGCAGAGGTCTTTCGAGCAGTGGCTCGGCCTCAGACTTCCGGGAGAGGTTTTTTACCCCGGCCACACAAAGACGGTCGCACCACTTCTGCTGCGTCATAGCGCTTTGCCGAGTATAATTACTATGTCAGTCTGTTTAAAAAGCAACCTTACGGGAATGCAAAGGCCCCATTGCTACAAGGAGACCACGCACCGGGGGCCGCAGAGCCATAAAACACTCATCTGCGACCGGCGGTAAAAGGAGCAACGGCAAAAATGGCACTATAGCAACATAGCATTTAGCGCAATAATAATCACACCCCCTTTTATTGCATGTAAACCTGATTGATTCATAGTCCAGGAGGGCGAGCACATGGAAATGTAATTGTCACAATGTGTGTGTGACCCGTGCTGGAGCTTTTTTCCGACGCCTGTCTGTTGCGTGTCTCGCTTTCGGGAAAGGAGGGAGGCGGAGTGATGTAAGGCGCGTACGCTTTGAGGACTCTGGTGGTGCTGATTACTTGTTTTATTTGACCCCGCTGAAAAAGCAGCTCGCCGCGACTGAAGCAGCGGGAGCCCGACGTCTCCGTGAAAGACACTTCGGCTATTAAACTGTTTATGGTTGCATATTTACAATCGTGGTCATCGAACCTCTAATTTTCCAGTTATCGCAGGATCGGTCCTGCCCAGCTCTCCTGCCATGTGTCTGTCATCGCGATTTGTCAAGCGTTTCACTATGCAAATCTCCGCGTCGAGTTTTAGCATTTTGGGACACGATCATTTGTTCCTTTCACTTCTGTTAAGTCACATTATTTATGGTGAGAGCCAAAAGTTGTGAAGCGATTTGGCCGAGGGGAGATCAGAAGTGTGTTTTTTCTCACTCAGATCTGTTTTAATGTCCTGTGTAATCACTGAAGTCCCCGACTGCATTTCACATGTAAATAAGTTGGTAAATGAATATCCAGGACACAATGCGTTCTCGAGAATCAACATGTTAATCTGTTTAATCTGTATATTCATTCTCACCACAACAACAATACATTCAATACGAACTCAGTTCACTCGCAGTGGAGGATGACCTTTGCCCCTCAGTGCACCCAGAACCTTTTTCAGAGGCTGTTCCACTTCTAGATTTCTGTTTAAGTCCAGAACATCAGTTTTCAGTTTTGATCCCCCTGAATCTGCTCCCATATGTCGTATATGTCAAACAACGGATCAAGATGATTCTCTCGAGTACTTTTCTGAATTGGCTGCAATTTGGAGGGTGTTGCCCGTAACTTTTGATTTTATTGATGTGGACAATGCCAGAAGTCTTCCCTGAAACAGACAAAGCGTCGACACACGAGTCAGTCTGAGTAGCGTGGATGAGGAAAGCAACATGTTTATCGTAGGTAAGGATGGAATAAAGATCGATGATTAATTTGGGATGAATTAAGTGGCAAAATCAATTTGGTATACGAGTTTACTGCGGCGAACAAGACACGCAGATAGAAAAAAAAAAAAAAACCCCACATCCAATAACATTTTGAGAGCATGAGAGTTTGAACTGAGAACAGAACCTGGGTCAGCGAAGGCAAAAGCAGCAGACCCCCCTGCCACCCCGCAACCACAAGAGTCTGACTTTCCACTGCGCTATTTCTATGTCAAACCGCGGCCCGTCTCAAGTCATGTCCCCTTCAAGTAATCCTTTGTGGTGGGAGCTTTTATTTTTCACGTTTTTTATTTCGAGACAATGTCCTCTCATTTGCCAAATCGTGACTGCGTGGAGGCTGTACATGCAATGCCCTCCAAAGTAGGCAAGGAAATCATTGCAGTTCAACATTTTTGTAACATTTCCGTTTTTGTTTATTGAAAACAACCAATGACATATGTTTTGTTTGTCGAAAATAGGAGTGTTGCCAGGACTGTTTCCTGAATAACCACACTGAATTAGGTTCTAAAATCCAGACTCCGGTCACATCGTCTCCAATCACAGAGGATGGACCCAATTGTGCAGAGGTTGCAGTCTGTGCAATTTGAAGTGGGCATCAGAATATGGGCAAAAACGACAGCCAATAAGTTGGATGCTGATGAGGGAGCTTGAATTGACAAGTACAGTATGTATTTTATTTCCCATCTCACACAACATTGCATTTTGATGAAATAACAGAGGTCAACGCAGAAGTTATTACTCATCGAAACTGAATATTCTGAGAACTTTGCGGCGTTCGACATTGTGTTCAACGTCGGAGACACAAAAATCAGAGGCATCGCCAAGGCGCCTGTCAGTGTCCATATTCGAGCGAGTCTCGGGATAAACGCTGAGCGAAGATGTTATTGAGGACAGGGAGACATGGCGAGGACCACGCGGAACGCCTCGCCGCGCTCGACCTCGTGTGATCCTCGGTTCGCACGGATATATTTGTGTAATACACAGTTTGATGCCATTCACAAGGACGGAGTCCAAAAAGGCGCGAATCAATAAAAGACCACAGACGTTATCCACATTTTCTGGACTACTGTAAACGAGAAGTGCTTGGCTCACTGCGCGCCCTCCATCCCAGCAAAGGTTTGGGCCGCAGGCCTGACTTTGGAGTCTTGGTTTGATGCCATGCGAGTGCGGCGCAGCAGAAAAACAGGTCAATACTGACTGTTAATGCCACGATTGGATGGTTTGTGGTCTGACCATTTGGAAGACTCTACAAAATAACATTTTACTGGGGTTCATAAACCTCTCGTAGATGTTTGAATGGTTCCTCCATAAATCCTGGAGTGTTGAAGGCGGTGCGTTACAGTTAAAGTTGAATAGAATCATATAGAATTGTTTCAGTCCAGCCTGCGACAGATGCCAGGTAATTAAACTCTAGTAGCTCTACTTATACAGGCAATATAAAAAGCCAGTAAAGATCAATGAGTGGTAAATGATGATCACTTAGCGGGGACACAGAGTGCTGCAGGGCAGCTCGGACAGATGCAAGAACAATGTGGTCCTCCATTCAATGAAACCGCAACACCAAATCACAGCTTAAATCTCTCCTCTGAACCATCAATTCCTCCTGCCTGCCCTGGTTATTGACTGATTTGTACTTATTCCATTAGATGTTGGCATCCTTTTGTAATCTTTGCTGCAAGCGTGTGTTTACACGTGATGGACTCTTTCGTGCACAGGCACAAATGTTACTTTCAAATTGGTAGAGAGCGTGTTTGGAGGAATGTTCTATTCCCAGTTAGACGCATGTCTGCGTGATTTAGTGCATTGAGTTTTTTTTTATTAAACAATGTCGGGGAATTGATTCTCTTTTGAGGAGATTGATGATTCCATTTGAACTAATTTAGCCAGTGTCCACTCCTCAAAAGGACTGAAAGAATCCTTAACTACGCAACCACAGACAGCTTGAGGTTCACCAGAGGCCGGCTGAGAGTGGGGGCAATCAGACTGCCTCTGACAAATGAAGTGAAGCCACCGCTGCAAATCAGGGAATAGATGAGAACAATGAAACAACACTTGGGAGACTTTCTCGTTAATGTTCAACCTCGCTGTGAGCGATGCATCTGTGCAGCCATTCATCTCCCTCGCCATCTGTTCTGAGACAATTCAGACGACACTGGACTTGTTTACGCTCCAGTTTCTGCCCAGGTGAATTCCTCCTCTTCGTGTTTTTCATTGCCACATCCTTTATAGCCCCGACACTGTTGTGAGGCACGTACATCTTCATCTTCAGTAACGCAAAACACCTGCTGCCGCTGCGTCCAAACGTAACACGAGGTGACACGCACATTTGGAATTTAGCCCGCTGGTGATGGGGAAGATGATCCTCTGAGGAGAGCGACCGACTGCAGAACAGAAGCCACGCTGTGACCAATATATAACCCGGCAGGAGTCGCCCCGCCAGCCCCACGCGGATCCGCTGATCCTCCCGTCGTAGCTTCAACGGTCGGGCCTCCGCGAGACACGTCTGGAGTGTGCCCTCGCTGATCGCCTTCAGATGTTGTGTGGTTTCCCAGGGGGGATGTCGACTGTGAGGAGCACGAGGATCAGTGGACGGATTCCAGGCTGGAGGAGGTCAAAGGAAACAAAAGGAATCAATCTTTTCCCCAAGGCCTCGCGTGTTTCATCTCGCGGAAGACTTCCTGAACTAATGCGACTGATTTGATTAGCGTTAGGCAGAGAAACACTTCAAGCGCTGACTTCTCCACTCGGTGTGTGTGGCTGATTACATGCTTGGGACTTTTAGCGTTATTGATCAATCAGTGGGAGACTCCTTGATGATCAATCAGAATTCTGCACACGGCGCCGTCGCCCTGCTCGCCGCCACTGTTATTCCAAAGATATCACCGTTACACCACAGCTGACGTTGTGAAGAACCGCAGTATAAGTTCTTTTCTCCAGTCCAGTTCCACAAGGCTCGGAAAGTGAGCCACAGGATTGGGGAATACTGTCTGGCTGACCCCAGACTCGAAGAAAAGACCCCAGACAGGTGCCAGGAGCTCCCAAATAGAAAGATCACATGACAGGGAAGTGAGCTGTTGAAAGTACACACTTAAGCGTTTGGAATTTTTGCATTACTGTCGGAATGGGGTCTTAACGGTGGAGACACAGGCAACCACAGGTGAAAAACTATTGGATGCCAGAAGATGTGGTGTGTATGGTGTGTGTTTGAGGGGAAGTCTGCAAGAAAAGCATTGCCTCCGCTCCGTCTCAGGAGGGGGCAGACGCATACTTTTGTGTTGACATTCGTTTGTCTGGACCTGGGTTTGTTTGTCCTGATATCATCATGACGCTGCTTGAAAACCATCAAACTTTATTGTGCTTGACGTGCGTTGCTGTGATCCCAATTCACACTTCTCACCAAATGTTTGGGGAGAAATGTCTGGTGCCATTGAAAATGCTATCCTAAAATACCCTCAAGATATAGAAAGCACAGAGCAAACACAATGTGAGAATGAAATAACATTTGTTTATGGCACTACAGCAATCCAGCAGCCATACGTGCCAGTAGAAAGAAAGATAGATAGCGCCGTGCCGTGTCATCTGTGGTCTCTTGGTGATATAAATCCAAGCTACCCACATATTTTCCCAGACACCCTATCTCCTCTATCCTCTGCTCCAGCCAGCAGGTTATCTGTGTTGTTTTTCACGCTTGCCGAGCCCCTTGCCTGCCTTTTGCAGACCACGACGTCTTACCACAGGACTCCCGTTGCTCCATGGGGCCCTTTGGGCAGACCGCTCGTCCAGCCAATTTTAATAGCTCTGTTTAGAAACATAGAGCCTTTCACGGTGGAGCCAAGCACTCTCTGCAAGACACGGAGATCTGGATCATTCTCACATATGTCTTGTAAGCGGAGCAGGCCACAACACTTAGAACATAATTCACTGGCTACCAAACTTGTATGGAGCACTGTGAGACTGCAACGTAGCCCCCAGAGGCCAAATTATGTTTCTTTGCATACTTTGGATGTTCCTAAGCGCATCAACACTGCAACATTTGTTTGATTTCAATCATGAAAGTGCAAACTTTTCTTTACTGCGCCACCTGGTCAGTGAAAAACATTTCATTTCTTAAAATCACAGAATTTCCAGTCACCAAACTTTGCCAGAGATTAATATGTGAAAATGTGTGAAATTATTGGAAATTTTCAGGACATCAAATTTGTTTACTTTACTGCAGGTTTTACATTAACAAAGTGTTGGTTGATCAGTTTTCAAGGGTTTTAGAGTTCAAAAATAGATAAAAGTAGATTCTTGCATAAAATCAATGCAGGATTACACCACGAAGTATTTAACAACTCTACTTCTTTACTTGAAATAGGTACGTACAACTTGAGCTCTAATTCTCTGAGGTCCAATGGCCTTGTTCTGATGCTTTTCAGGGATTGTGCGGCACTGTGCCCAGTACACGGTTGTGTCTTTTCTTTGAAAAAACAGATGCCCGGTCCAGGCTGTATGAAATGCACCCTTCCATGGTTGCCGCCCCTGAAATAAGACACAGTCATTGATTTACTCGTCATGAAATATCATGGGCAGCCGCTGCTGTCACAAAGGCATGAGCTGCAGTCACACACTGCTGCTTGTGGGACTATTGTGGACATGCAAAATGTTCCCAAAACACTCAAACAGAAAGAATGTGCATTTTCCAACAGCAGAGCACATCGTTTCTTTGATTAACCAGTTCACCAAGTGCGGTAGGATGAGATTTGGAGTTACAGCAAACCCAAGAAGCGAGTCAAACGCAACAAGTGTGACAGCGGCACAGCCAGAAAGCTCGGAGGATTAATGACAGTGGCAACTGTGATGTCGTCTCCATTTGGGTGGGTTTTATTACTTGTGTGACAGGAGTGTAAAAATGTTTTATCATCCATCAGTTTTAGTTCCCCAGTGATTATTGAGAGAGACATGCAGGGGGGAGAGCAGCCTCCATCCATCCATCCATCCATCTTCTGCCGCTTATCCGGGGCCGGGTTGCGGGGGCAGCAGTCTCAGAAGGGAAGCCCAGACTTCCCTCTCCCCAGACACCTCCTCTAGCTCCTCTGGGAGGACCCCGAGGCGTTCCCAGGCCAGCTGGGAGACATAGTCCCTCCAGCGCGTCCTGGGTCTTCCCCGCGGCCTCTTCCCAGTTGGACATGCCCGGAATACCTCCTTAGGGAGGCGTCCGGGAGGCATCCGGTTTAGATGCCCGAACCACCTCAGCTCGCTCCTCTCGATGTGGAGGAGAAGCGTCTCTACTCTGAGCTCCTCCCGGGTGGCAGAACTCCTCACCCTATCTCGGAGAGTGCGTCCCGCCACCCTACGGAGGAAACTCATTTCGGCCGCCTGTACCCGAGATCTTGTCCTTTCGGTCATGACCCAAAGTTCATGACCATAGGTTAGGGTAGGAACGTAA
>OMPJ01016171.1:2600-13333 GCA_900312935.1 Carapus acus | reverse complement strand
AACCTCACTCACTCACTCACTCACTCACCCACACACACACACACACACACACACACACACACACACGCACACACACACACACACACACAAACACAAACATGTATGCCTGGCCTATGACCTCAGTGATACCTCTGTGATGAGCGATGTCCGGTGCTGAGAGCTGTCTCTTAAATCCCTTTCTCTCTCTCTGTCTGTCTCTCTCTTTCTCCCTTGCTCTCTGGCAGGTGAGAAGTCGTCCCGGGATGAGCAGGTGGCCTGCGCCATGCTGGCCACCCAGCTTGACAACTTCCTGGGCGGCGACCCCATCCAGCATCGGCAGGTCCAGGGCTTCGAGTCCCCCGAATTCATGATTCTCTTCCCCAGAGGGGTCACCTACAAGGTTCCTGCTTTCCTACTTCCTACTATCACGCTGTTACTGATGTTAAGTCCAACTTATCCCCAAATCACCTTGGTGCGTCCATGTCCTCTCCGGGCTGCAGGAGGGAGGTGTGGAATCCGGCTTCAGGAGGAACCAGAGTTCTGGGACGGTGCAGAGGTTGTACCAGATTAAAGGGAAGCGGAACATCCGTGCCAAAGAGGTGGAGCTGTCCTGGGCCAGCTTCAACAAGGGGGACTGCTTCATCCTGGATCTAGGCGAGGTCCAGACACACACACACATCGCCATGTGGCTAGATGTGGCACAGGCTCGAGAGGTTGACCTTTACCCTCTCTCTCTCCCCTCCCGTCCGCAGATTATCGTGTCGTGGATCGGCTCGCAGGCCAACATCTTCGAGAAACAGAAAGTGCGCGAGATCGCCTCGCTGATTCGTGACACGGACAGGCACGGGAAGGCTCGCATCGTGGACACCAGCGAGGGCGAGGAGCCGCCCGAGATGCTGAAGGTAAGCGAGACGTTTGGCTGTGAAGGTCGTTGCGAGGTCACGTCTGGCCTGGCTGAGCGTGTCGCTGTCGGTGAGCAGGTCCTGGGGGCGATGCCGGCACTGGCCGAGAGCACTCCAGAGGAGGACACCAAGGCCGACGTCTCCAACTCCGCCTCCCTCTACAAGGTCACCAGATAGCAAATATGACATTGTTGCACCAAATAATTATCAAAAATTATCTCATTTTAATCTCAATTCTTTCTTATTTCAGGTGTCAGACGCCACGGGCGCGATGACAATGACCAAAGTGTCGGACAAGAGCCCGTTTACCAAGGATCTGCTGGTCCGTGACGACTGCTTCATTCTGGATAACGGCGCCAACGGGAAGATTTTCGTCTGGAAAGGCGAGGAACCGCTCGCCAAGCTCTGCAACTGTGAGAAGAAGATAGTCAACCAGGCAGCGCTGACTGATTTTTGTCTAACTTGACTTGACAGGCAGCGGCGCCAACGCGGAGGAGAAGAGTGAGGCTCTGAAGATGGCCGACAGCTTCATCGGGCAGATGAACTACCCCAGGATGAAGACGCAGGTGGAGATCCTGCCCCAAGGGAGGGAGACCATCATCTTCAAGCAGTTCTTCAAAAACTGGAACTGAGCTGCAGACTGCCTCGCTTAGCTTTTTTTACGCACACGTCGCCCCGCGTGCACACATTCGTACAGCGCTGCGCTCGCAGCGTCGCTTGCTTCTTTCGTAGATTCAGAATTGTGATGCCACTTTTTTATGCAAATCGTTCTCCTCACCAGCCTCCAAACAATCCCCAGTCGTCAATCTTACAATACAAATCCCATAAACGAGAATATGAAGATGTCACCGCCAGCGTCTCGCCATCTCAACGGAAAACTATATGTTTTTATACACTTGCTGAAAAGTCGCAGACTTGTTTTCACCCAGGTGGAAATAAAATCTGAAAGTGAGTCTGTTTTGTTGTTTATGTGTGAGTCATGTAACATCAGCCACCTTTGCTCCGTCGTGTGTCCGCCCTGGTGAACCAGCGTCGCTATCTGCTGGGGGACAAGTGAGGGGACTCCTGTGACATAACATGACAGTTACTGCTGCCACTGCTATGGCAGCAGAGATCAGATATGAGGACATACCGCCATTTTCCTAGATGTTGTGTGATTTTTTTTTAACGAGGTGCGTTCACAGCCTGTGAAAGTCAGACATCATTCGAAAAACTGACAGAATCCCACCAGTGAGGGCCTAAACCGAGGCAAGACTTCTGTACAAAGGACAAAAACAATAAAGCGAGACACAAGCATGTCTCATCCAAAACCAGGACCGCCATTTTCATACGGTTTTGTTCTCACAAGGTTTATAATTTTAGGATTTTAGGATAGTTTATGTTGGAGAAGAGATAAAAGGGATTACAGTCACGCCACTTGCAATTACAGTCAGCGTGAGTGTGAGTGTGAGTGTGTGTATGTGTGTCAAGGTAGTGTGAGCAATGATGAGACAGCAAAGCGCCGTGCCAGCTTTTGCCCATTCTTCACGCGCTGGCAACTTCCCTTGTGATGAACGTCACACACAATTTTCCCCTCACTGTGGTGCAGCTTTGTTTTAGATCGATCATTGTTTTCATCTTATCAGCTTTAACTTGCTTCCAATCATGCCAACGCCCAAAACAGTAATAACTTAGTCCCTGTAATATTACGGCCAATCACATCTCCTGCGTCACAGCAAATTACATGAAGGTTTTATTGATGCTGTAAAAATGAGGGCAAAATCTGCTGGCAGCTGTTGGGAAGCCGCTGGGAATTAATGTCACACAGCATGAAGTTTCCGTCATTGTGAGTCCAAAGGTCACACACACACTTGATGGACTGATAGCTTTGCCAGGTAGTGACTTCTGTCCAGTCTCTCCTCCAGCCGACTGAGCTGCAGCCACATTCCACCGAGGCACAGGTAGACCCAACGCTAACTATTCTTTTTACTATTCTTCTCCCATTTCTCTCTAATGAGGAATAGGGGTTAGGCTGAGAGATGTGAGGACATTTCACACCAACCCGACATCATTGACATTTGTCTTCTCTGGAGGTTTAGTGTGGCCATGATAGATTACGAGGATGTTCGATTTACACCAAACTAGCAGACTGACCAAGCTGCACTTTGATAATAATCACATGTGTGTCAGAGCCGCCTCTCACTGTCGACTTCATCACTGTGGAGATGTCTTACCACACCACGTCTCCGTCTTTACAGGGAGTCAGAACGCAGGCTTCCAAGATGAAAAGCATTCTGAAGACTGGCAGGAGTAAGTCACATTTGGTGCCTTTGCTGCTCTGCTGACATGCATGATTAACTGTGAGTGTGAGAATGCTGTGACAAAACTAACTGATATTTAAATTGAGGTAATGTATGCAAATGTGGCGATACACGAGATGGTGGCGGTTTGTTTGATGGCAGCATGCTCACTGACATTGTCTCCCTGATGAATATTTAAAGTGAAAGCTCTTCATCGGCCTTGTACCTCACTCACAACGGGTCTCTGTAGCCTTTTGTAAACGTTGAACCACACTTGTGCCCATCTACAGAGACCAACTCCGAGCTGCTGGTGGAGACCAGCGGCCAGAGTCACTCCATCGGGGGCGTGAGATGGATGCCCATGGATAAAGTCACACAGCCCCACAGCTCGGCTCCCACCAGGCCCCTCAGCACCAACAGCCGTGACAAACAGTCACAGGTAGACCGTGAAGCTCACACACAACCTGCTTGATCATGGGGGAGGAACCTGTGGATCTTAATGCCACTTGTCTACAGAAGCAGCAGCAGCATCGCCAGAATGGCCTGAGAGAGCTACGCAGTCTGCAGGAGTGTGTGCAGTTCATCCAGCACTGGAAGGAACAAGTGGACCAAGTCTGCCTGGTAGGACTCAAAGGAAGGAGAGAGGGATGGTGGGATCTGAGGAGTACTGGGGAGTGCAGTTGATAGACAGGACAGGATGTTTAACAGGCAAATAAAAAAGGAAAATTGAGCTTAAAAGAAGTGCAAACTCTGGCCAGTTGGTGTAGTCGACCCCCCCTAAGACTACAAGTTATGGGAAGATAAAGTCCATCATATCGCCCTGTTAAATGTTTACAGCTTGCAAACCTCCGAGAAACAACTGCAAGAAGTTTATAAGGGCAGAGGGGTGGAGAGACACAGAGATTCTGCTAATTCTGGCTGAGGAGGGTTAATGGAGAGGGAGGCTGCATTATTGACGCTTTAACAGCACAATTTCACGAGTGCTTATCTAAGTGACGTGCGGCTGGGGGAGGCATGAGGGGCCGTGCCTCACCTGTCATCATGGAAAGAAAACACTGACGCCCCCTCTCAGCTAGCTAAACAAACCGCCATCCAACAACTTCTAAAACTGTTTGAATTTGCGTGAATTCAGCTAGGTGGCGAGGAACAGGCAGAGGGTAACATGGGATCAGGCTGCCGCACTGAGCGAAGCCTGGAGGAGAGCAGGAAGCTCATCCTGCACTGGGCCAGCGAACTCAACCTCGTCAACAAGGTCAGTGAAGAAACCACCACGCCAGACTGATGGAGGTGGCAGGAATAAACACATCGAAGTAGAAGCCATTGCTGTCCATTCTCAGAGAACATCTGTGTCTCCAGCTCCTGACAGACACACCCCAGATCTCAGACCAGGAGAAATGGGACGTGGAGCCCAAAGAGGAAGCACAGGCCAGGATTATGGAGTGGGCCAAGGAGCTCCAACTGGCTACAGAGGTGAGCTGCTGTGTGCTGCCGTTTCCATCAGGATTAGTGTGCCACTGAAGAACAGAGGATGATGATGACGGTGATGGTGCGTGTGTGTGTGTGTGTGTGTGTGTGTGTGTGTACAGAACTGTGGCGTCTCGGGTGAAGAACTGGGTAGGATGTTGCGTCTGCTGGGTCTGAAGAAGAAACGTCTGGTTAACCTGATGCCTCTTCTTGAGTTCATCACCTGGTCTCTGCTCAAAGAGGATAACATGGTAAAACTCACACACACACACACACACAAACCTTAATGTCCATCCTGAAGACAGAACATCTGAATATATTCTAAAAACAAAACTTAAAAATAAACTATTCGGTCACAATTCGGTTTGAAAAAAATACAACTTATGTCATGAAAATTCTCGTAATTGTTCCCGTTCGTGGAATGCAGACTGGAGCGTCTGCCGACGTGATACGCGGCAGCAGGCCACCTCAGGGGTTACGAAACAGTCGGACGTGAACTGTGGTGTGATTGCACCTTGGCCTCCGAGTGTGTGTGTGTGTACAGCAACAGCGTCCATAAACCGTCATTCTGTTTACAGTGACCCTAATTCGCTCAGATGTCTCACTGATAGCAGAGACATGACAGATAAACTATGGTTGGATCAACTTTCAAGGATGATACCACGATTCAGTGGACACCTCAAATTCACGTCTGTCCTTTTCTGCCTCCGTCAGAGGATGATTCCACAGCTCTGGCTGCTGGCGAAGCAGCGTAGCTGGAAAGCTGGAATTCCGAGATACATCCCGAACTCAGGTGAGCGCACACTGAGACGTTATGTCTTGAAAACAACACCCCTGTTACCACAACCAGCAATTCATCATTAACTAAAGAGAAGCTCATGGGTGCTGATACCGAATTTGCTATTTCTCATTGTGCCACTTTCATCTTTCAGTCTGGAGTTGGATTTCCAGTGCAGCAGGTATGAGGGAAATTTCTCATGTAGTCTGATCATTTTCAAAGTGCAATAACAGGTCCTTTAATCACTACACGCCATCGCTCTCCATCCCTCTCTCTCCACACAGCCGACGTCATTCTCGACCCGAAGACCAACCACCCTTGGCTGACCGTGTCTGAGGACCAGCGTATGGTCCAGGAGGGCCTGTCTCCGTCCGACGTGCCGGAGGGCTTGCAGCGCTTCGACAGCTGGCCCTGCGTGCTGGGCTGGGAGGGCTACGGCTACGGCCGCCACTACTGGGAGGTGGACATAGTCAACGACGGCTACTGGCGCGTCGGAGTCACCAGCGCCAACTCCAAGCGTCATGGCCGCTTCCCCATGATCCCTCAGCAGGGATACTGGGTCCTGTGGCGTAGCACCACCCAGTTCTACGCCTGCACCAAGCCGGAGAGCCCGCTACCCATGGGCTTGGTTCCTCGGCGGATGGGGATCTACTTAGATTACGAGGAGGGTCAGATCTCCTTCTACAACGCTGACACCAAGTCCCATATCTACACCTTCACCGCCTCCTTCAAAGGGAAGCTGTACCCGCTGTTCGCCCCGCTGGATGGACGCACCCTCATGACCGTCGTCCCACCGTAGGCAGAGTAAAGGACGACAGCGGTGGAGGAGAGAGAGTCAGGATCTCCAAAGCGCCTCAGAAATAAGGGGAGGTCAAACTTAACCGCTACCACATCAGAGAGGAATTCTCCTTCACGCTATTCCGCTTACGAATTCTGGGCGAGATGTTGGTCTCGCGCTGAATAAAATGCTCATGTTGCTGCGTGTCTGTCACAATGTCACAATGGAAAGCAAATTGAAAATGTTAATAAACTCACCCAAGCACGGCACTCAAAACAAAGTCTGGGGTCCTCCTTCATGCTGATGACGAAGGCCTTCATGAGATAAAACACAGAGCGGTGACAAACACGCTAGGAAGGAACAATTTACTGTATGTGTATGGCGTAAGTACCAAGCCCACAGAGTCTTTCCCGTAACAACGGGTAATATTTCTCTGGCTCTGGTGGCCGTGCATGCTCTGTATGCACTTGATGAAGCACTTTCACACCCTGTTCACGATGATTATTTAATAAATGTTTCCTGCTGTTTTTGACTCTGTGTGCTACTTCGGTCTATGAGTTTTGGTACTCAGGACTTCTTCCTACAGGCGTGATGTTCTTGACAGGGACAACTCAGTCAGGTGGTCAGCGTCCCATTGGATGCGCACACTGCAAAAAAGGGAGCAAACGGGCAAACATTAAATGGCACAATCAGTTAGTTAATGGAAGTGCGTGAAAGTGAGCGTTCCAATCTTTCCAGACTCACAACGTAATAGTGGTGTTTGTCAGTTCCACTCCACCAGAACCACCAGGTGGGGAGACAGGGGTTATTTTTACCCATTCTTTCTCACAAACGCAGAGAAACCGCCCCGCAGACGTTTCACTGCTTCTCGCCACACTCGCGTCTCCTTCCTTTCTCACATTTAACCGATTGACGAGTGGTCACGCAGTCCTCCCTCGCGATACAGCCGCTAAACACAGCACCCAGGCAGCAGCACTTCTTCATGTGTCGCAGAGGAACCCGCTCCACCCCAGGGGTGAAAAAACACACCCAGTTTACCACGGCAGAGTAATGGAGGAAGCAATTAACGAGACGTCAGTGTCTCCAAAGTCTTTATGATGAGATCTGAGATCTTATTAGCCATGAAATGAGGGACTTCATCTCAATTACCTTCGTCTCTACAAAATCACTGTCGGGTGAAGTCATTCCGTCAGTCTGTTGCAGATTAAATGATAAAACAATTTAATCTGGTACAAATACAGAGTCAAAGTGTTTCCCAAAGACACTTTTAATTTGGAGGTCAGCGTAATGTCTTACATGTAAAAATTAATACCATAGTATTACACACCTCTCTAGCTTTAACTATATGAACCCAACAATGGGCTGTCTTCTCTTCTTATCCCTGTCTTCTCCTCACTCCACCTCACGCCAGGGACGTTCCCTCGAGTCTCCAAAACACATGGTCACCGAAGAGCTCCTTGAGTTTTGACTGCAGCTGTAGCAAAATGTACAAATCAAAGTTCACCAACATGAATTTCTTTGGACAGCATGTTTGTTATTACACGCACGAGTGCCTGATATACCTCCTCAAACACAAGTTTTTTGGTGGAGTCTCTCTGGCAGTAGAGAGATGTGCTTGATGAACACACCATGGACAGAGAAACTTCCCTCTTCACTGCCACTGTGGACAAAACAACAACGTGGTTGGATCCATCCCACAAACTCAACATGAGAGAGCATCTTATACCAGATTTCCTTATGTTCTACGCAGGCAGCAAATTTACCAACAATCCTGTGTTTTACTTAAATCACACAATCTGGCACGAAGGAAGCTAGAGGCCTCACCTGTGAAGGTCCTTGCGGTCCCCGCATTGCTTTCCAGCCCTCTGATCTTAACTCGCACTTCAAACTTGTACAGCGTCCCCGAATTTAAGTCAGTGAATGTGTATGTTGTTTTCTGGACACTGATGGACTTCGTCTGGTCCAAGAAGGGAGAGTGCATCTTGACCAAGTAGGTCAGATCTGCCGCTGAATTGTTTGGGGGTTTCCACGTCAGGGTGATTTCATGTTTGCCCACAGACTGAATCTGAACGTCTTCAGGTGGCAGCGGCTCTAAACAATTGAAACCAAGGCAGATTAAATAAAATGAATGCTTTTATGCTTTTAAAAATGACCTGTAAGACACAACAACAGCCATGAAAGGGTCGTACTGGTGAATATTGTGCGGCTCACGGGGGGGCTCCTGTAATGGCCCAAGAGTGTGTAGACAGTAACGGTGTACTCTGCCCCTGTCTTCAGTTCATTGAAGGTCTCCATAGACTTATTCGTGATCCGACTTATATCCTTGTCTGATTTGCTTGTTAGCCCCACTTCGAATTCTACACAACAATTCCTGTGAGGTACCCAGGAAACAGTGATGCTTGTGGAAGTCGCACGTACACGCAGGCTGGAAACCTTTTCCGGGGCTACAGAAAGACATGATCATTTTGGGTCAGCTGGTTGTTTTCCATGAGTAGAACATACAGCATCTCACTTCACTCAGAAGTGGTTCATGCGAAATTACTTGAAAACAAAATAAGCAGCAGTCACCAGTGAAGACGATCAACCTCTCGGCCTTTCCTTCCAGAGAGCCGTTGGCAAGTGCAGTCACACTGACCTCCAACCTGGTTCCCGTAGGCAAGTTTGTAATGTTTATCTTAGTTTCTGTCACATTGTCAATGACCTGGATTGACCTGCTAAGAATAAAAACAAAACACAGGTCAAAGAATATTTGATTTCTTATATCTTGAAGTAGTGAACCAAAGCAGCATAAAATCTAAGCCCTAAATCTCTAGCCTACCCAGTGAGCTCATCAAAAACTTTGACACGATATCCTGAGACTTCCCCAGGAGGTGGTGCCCACGATAAGTACAAATATTGACCGTGCTGATTGTTGGCCAGACCAGACACTCTACCGGGCACTGTGAGGAGCAAAAACGGGTGTGAAATTCATGTGATGCTTTCTCCACATTTTCCATGCTGTAGTAACAATTTCATCGCTCACTTGTGTACGCTGAGATGGATACTGCCTCTCCCAACCTAGACCCATCACCAACTCCTGTGAGGACTCTGAATGTGTGTTGTTTTCCCGGTGTCAAGCTGCTAAGCTCTGCGGTCTGTTTCCCACTGCGAGATGACAAACTAGGCAGGCCCACCACTTCGACGACATAGAAATTCACATTTCCAGTTGGAGGACCCCACGTCAGTTTAACGGACGTTTCGGTCACAGACACAACTTTTAGGTTGACAATCTTCTCTGGTACTGAGACAAATGAGGTGAAATGGTTAGCATTCATTCTCCACATCACATTCGGTTTTTACCGATGAAGCATTTTCAAACTGAACTCACTGGTGTAGAAGGAGCTGGTCTGTGGTTGGAGGTGTCTACCACACTTTACAGGGGACACCTGAACTCTGTAGAATGTTCCAGATGTCATGTTGATCAAGTCACATGTCAAGTCACTTTGGTTCCACTGGTGGTGCAAACCACCGCCATTAAGCTCTACACGATAGTGACTGATGTGGCCCGGTGCTGCCGACCATGTCACAGTGGCAGTGGTGGCTGTAACATTGGTCACCGTGGCAGTGCCATAGAAATGATCTGCAGGGGTAAAAAACAGACCCTTCAGAATAACCTCCCTTTTTCCCTGCTCACGCAACAGCAGTAAGCTTTGAATCAGTCCTACCTTCATAACAGATAAAGGGCAGTTGTCTTGCACAGTTTGCTCTCACCCAAGCCCCAAAACGGGTCATGACCACACAAGACTCCGACATTGGTCTCTCAACGTCAGTCTCAGACTCCAACGTCGGTGTCACGACATCAGTCTGAGATTCCATGGTTGGCGTCACACATATTGTGTTCATCTCAGTCCCGTTGGCAGAAACCTGTGTTGTGTTTAGGCCTGTGACGTTGGATGTACTGTGTGTTTGAGTCGGGCCTTGCGTCGTACTGTGTGTTTGAGTCGGGCCTCGCGTCGTACTGTGCGTTGGAGTCTGGCCTTGCGTGGTACTGTGGGTTGGAGTCGGGCCTTGCGTCGTACAGTATGTTGGAGTCGGGCCTTGTGTCGTACTGTGTGTTGGAGTCGGGCCTTGCGTCGCACTGTGGGTTGGAGTCGGGCCTTGCGTCGTACTGTGGGTTGGAGTCGGGCCTTGCGTCGTACTGTGGGTTGGAGTCGGGCCTTGCGTCGTACTGTGTGTTGGAGTCGGGCCTTGCGTCGTACTGTGGGTTGGAGTCGGGCCTTGCGTCGTAGTGTGGGTTGGAGTCGGGCCTTGCGTCGTACTGTGTGTTGGAGTCGGGCCTTGTGTGGTGGGAGGCGGGCCTTGCGTGGTCGCAGTCGGGCCTTGCGTCATATTGTGTGATGGAGTCGTGTCTTGCGTGGTATTGTGTGTTGGAATCGGGCCTTGCGTGGTATTGTGTGTTGGAATCGGGCCTTGCGTGGTATTGTGTGTTGGTGTCGGGCCTTGCGTGGTTGGAGGCGGGCCTTGCGTGTCGTTAAGTGTGCCTGCACATGCCCAGTTTGTGTATGGTGCAGTCA
>OMPJ01016163.1:0-10922 GCA_900312935.1 Carapus acus | reverse complement strand
GATGCAGGACCTCTCCTTGTTTTCCTTGGTCTGCGAAATGTCCCTGGTGTTAATCAAAGCCAGATAAAGGTACTGAGGGAGCGTGACAAAGACAGACCCGACACTGACACACCCCAACTGAACAGGTCAAACACACACACTCACACTCTCTCTCTCACACACACACACGCACACATTGATTAAAGCAGTATAAACAGGAAAGTTATCAGTCTCAGCCAGTTGGGGGCAGGTGGGGAAAGAGGCTGAAGGAGGTGGTGGTGATTTCACAGGAAGGAGAGATTGACACACACACACACACACGCGTGTGTGTGCGCTTTGTCTTTGACAACGCTCCTTTCAGCTGTTAATTGACAAAAATAGCCAGGAAAGGAATTCATCTTATTGGCTGCCGATTGAGGCGGAAGTGATGAAGAAGAACTGTAGAAGGAAAAAAAGAGGGGGAGAGAGAGGAGAGAGAGAGGTCTGGTTTGTTGGAAACAGGGACAGAAAGAAAAAAAAAAAAACACTTTGCGGGCAGCTTGTCTGAGGCGATGTTACACTCCCTCACAGGGCTTCGCACTCACCGAATCAAAGCCAACCGTCTGCTACACACTGCTACTTTCACTCTTGTGGCACGCGGGTAATTGCTGTAGAATATTAAGGCGAGCATGACGGCATCCATTTTTTTCCTTTTTATGTTTTTTTCCCCCAAGAAAGGTTGTTATCTCTCGCCGGAGCCGGAGTCAGCGGCGCCACACTGCAGGCAGATATCTATTCGTTCTCGCATTGTTTACTTTATTCTTCCTAGTTTGCATATATTTAACCTGCAGCCAAGTACTGTTAATTAGATAAACAGGTAATTCCCAGCCCTGTGTTGGCTGCGTCCACTGCTTTTTGTGCGCGCTTCTGTGCGTAAATGTTCGCACTCACACTCACACACACACACACACACACACACACCACACACACACAAGTGGGCGCATGTCGACATAAAGTGTGACAATAAACACTAATGGAGAATGCAGATAAATGGAGCCGAAAGAGACGTCGTGATGAGAAAATCAAGAGGTGGCTTATGCATAAATTCATGCACTATTGAGCAGTGATTTTTCAAACACAGCCAATCAGCATTCAGGAGGAGGTTGAGGGATTTTTTTTAAGTGCACCGGCATCAGAAATAAAGAAGCAAAACAAAGAAAAAGAATAACAGATCAGAAACAGGGTTGGGAGGTGGTGAGCTTTGAAACAGGGGTGAGAGAGAGAGAGAGAGAGAGAGAGAGAGAGCAATATTCCCCTCCACGTGTGTCCGACCCACTGGTGTGTGACTTGTCGGGCTCTGTGGGGACTTCCTTTCCCCCCCACCGCCCATCTGTTTTTATCCCCCTCTCCATCATGCCCACCATCTCTCTGCCAGCTTCTGTTATTCCTCCGTTTGTCCTTCCTTTACTGCTTTGTAGTTGCTCAACTTTATTAGCGCGGGTTAGGGTTTTGCTCACCCTCACCACACACACGCACACATACAAACACACTCCATCCACTAATCATGAACGAACTGTAAATCTGTCCAAATGCATCCGCACGTCAATAGCATTTATCTCGTTACAATCCAGATTAGCACAGTTATTAGGCTCGCGTATCACAACAGGTGGTGGTAGATCCCCCAGCTTATCTAGAATTAGTCCCAATGGTCAATACGTTGGAAAACACAGAGAAGTTTGTAAATGTTGCCGATGTGCGTGCACCTGTTCAAAAACATTTCTGCTTGGCTCTCTGTGATTAAAACGTCAGCGGGCAAACCAGCAAAGTGATGACCTCTGAACCGCAGCTCAGACAGAATGGACTGTCTTGCCCTGCCAAACCCTTTTCTGTCAGTCCTCAGAATTTGGCTATGATTTTGTGAAAAGCTGAGAAAGCTTATTTCCTTATATCTTCACCCCAGGAGCGCTCGTATTATTCGTGTCATCTATGGGTTATGTAAAGATTAGGCCGCTGTGGGCCTTCAAACTGTTTAAGAGGTCAATGAAACCAACCTGTAAAACGATAGCGAATGAAATGAGAAGAAGATCCGATAGAAAAGTCACTCTGGGTACGATTAAGGTCAACCTACTCGCATATTCAATAGATAAGAGGAGCAGCAAAAAGGAAAACTGGGCCTCTGCCGGGGTACAAACGGTGATCTGGTATGCAACAAAGAGCACGGACTGCAGCCAAGAGGACTCGTATAACCAGAAACAAAAAGTTTTCTGTCGTATATTACTTTTTAAAGTGGCCTGCTAACGCTAAGCAGCTCGGTGTGGCAACACCACCATTGCACACCGTCAATCACCGCTAATTAGTTGACTTGACGGTTGCGTCGTAAATAGTTGGAGGCGAACCCTCTGAAGAGTCGCTCGCTATCTGCCCGAACAAACAGGTCCCCTCCGTCCACTGAAGGGGGACTGATAGCAGCGATGAGAAATGAGTTTGTCGAGGTTAGATACACAATGGGAGGTAAATCTTTACTCCTCTCAGCAGGGGGGGATGGTTTGAAGTGACCACAAGGACAAAGTACACTGTGATATGGAAGAGAAATAAATTAAGGCAGTGACAGTTAACGTCTCGTCCGGTCAAAGTGGTCGGTCTGTAGCTGCAAACGGCTCTGACAAAAAGTGCCGATACACCAGTAACTCCCCGTTTAAAGATCTTTAACAACTTCGCAGGTGCACAGGCACAGTTTCGCGTGGCTTCGATCCAGCCACCTCTTGGCTGAGGGCCCTGCTCGCTTCATCCTCAGCATGCCGCTGTTAATCTCCCAAGACACAACTTCCACAAACAAGTCTTTGCTAAGGAGCCTGCTACTCTATCCATTTGGCTGTAGGAGCTGTTTTTTGTCCTCTTTATTAGGTTCAGTCCAAGTAGAAAACATATAATGAAAGACCTGAACTACTGCCTCTTTGTTTTCTCTGCAAAAGAATGCGCCACTCTTAGAGAAAACCAAGGGAGCAGAGGAGGGCGGGAGGAAAAATGTGTGACAGCTCTATCCACCTCTTTACAGACCCCACAAATATTGTCACGCTTGAGCTTTTAGTTAACTTGTAATGGGATGAATTATTTGTGTACTCCAATCGAGGCAAATTCATGTTGTTTGAATACTTTGATAGCGTCTTCATTGCCATGCCTCCATTAATTCTGCAAACGTCTTAGCACAGACAAAATAAATGGACTGTATTTATACAACACTTTTCTCCAAAGCGTTTTACATTGACCTCGCATTTGTTCTCTCACACAATGACGGCGGGGCACAACGCGGCGCAAGGCCATTGTACAGTATTTGTGGTAGTGTGGTTCACTTAATTGAGTCCCCACGTCTTGTTTAGAGCTGGGTATTTTTCCCAGCGCCGCAGAATACATCTTTTCAACTTTTGACAGTGCGGCAATTTTCCTTCCAATCATTTCCCCTCGCAGGTTCTTCAAGTTCAGCTTTAAATGTCTGCAGGCGGATTTCATACAGAGAAAATCCACATGAATTGGAGTCCAGGCTGAGGGAGAGCGACGCCATCTGCCAACCCAGTAGACTGGGATGTCAGGAGGTTTTGGGAGGGTAGTCGCATGCATTTTTGTTGTTGTTGTTGTTTTGAGGAATGATGAGGTAGAGGACCAGCCATGGAGAACTGGCTCCCTGCGAATGTTCTCGTCTCAGATATGCAGTCACCGTGCTATGTAGTAAGGAGGAGGGCACACAGGAGCGGGGGAGTCATCTTAGGACAGATGGAGCAGGAAACTTAGGAAACACAGCATAACGTCGCCAAGTCCTTGCCACCAGGTAAAGCAGGATTTGTTAGGAAATGAGGCGGTAGAAATTCAGGCACGCCAGCCGCCCAAACTTTGCCGCAGGACATGAGGAAATGAGAAAAAAGGGAAATGTTAAACTTTTCCAACTGTTCCCATGGCTTACGGCATTAACCTTAAAAACCTCCAGCTAGCTTAACCTAACCACGGAAATTATGATGTTGACATACTGTCTTAGACAATTCCCCTTTGAGAATTCCATCAAAAGGTTTGACAATGTCAAGAATGAAGCAGACACAAAATGTGTCCAGGCACTGAGCGGTTCATGATGGATGGATGGATGGATGGGTGGGCCGCAAAAATCTCATTTATGACTTTTTCTGGCACATCGCTGTACATCCAGGTCACGGGTGTGTTAAATCAAGGCCGGTCAGCCAGATGTGGCCTCCTGCCTCATTGATGTGACTGTTTCGATGTGTCTATCCTTCATCAGAGCCTATGTTGACCCACAAACTACATATCCCACAATGCATGTGGATCATGTTACTTGCAAAGTGATGCAGAAAACCAGTATAGATCAAGTGAAGGAACCAGCTTATCAACTTGCTGATTAATTCTATATGAGTATGTTGATTCATTCAGGTGTCTTTACCAGATAAATTACAAAAAACAGAGCAAAGACCTCATATATTTTAACATCTACATGTATGTTGAATCAGTTGTAAATAATGAATATCAAATATTTACATCAGTTACATCTCATCTAATTTATGATGCCTTTATAATATCATTTCAAACCAGGCATTCTGAGGTTAAACACCATGCTGATCTGGCTTATTGAATATGCTCCTCTAGATGGCCAGTGCAGCATTAGTACCATCATGTGTATGTGTGCGTATGAGCTCCCAGTGATGTAGGCAAAGAACAATCGTGCTGTCCAAACTGTGACAATAACAACCCTTATCTAAATGGCCACGACAACTTGAAGCATTTGAGCAGGAGGAGGGGTGGGTGGCTGGGCGATGGGGGTAGTAATGGGGGGGCAGAAGGTACTCTGGATTAAGGCCAACAACTGCTGCTGGCACTGTGGGTGAGGGCACTGCGTGGTTAATTGCACCTGAGGGCTCCATGCAAAACATGCAATGGTCAGAGAAATGGAAGGGAAATGGCATTGTGTCACGCATGCACTGATGTGGTTGTTGGTTACCGTTCTTGGACATAAGCAGGAGTGTAACTGAGTAACAGAAACACGGGACTGAGGTTAGAATTTCCCTTAAATTCTTTCAGTTGAGCTCTCTGTACCCTACAGTGTCTGTTTTTTCTCTTTGGTAATTAAAAGGTGATGCATGTTTCTGTGCGTCATTGGAAATTTGGCACCGGTGGCTGTTTGGCTGTTGTCCGTGGTAACCCTGTGTTTCTGAATTAGCATGCACACAGAAAATTACCGGTCTGCAGGGGAGCTCCAATGTTGTAGTGAGGCCTGAAAGCCTTTCATTGTACTTTGCTTTTTACTGCACTGAAGACATTCTCCCCCCATTGTGAACTAAAGAAATTCTATCTCCAGATTTTCTCTTTATCCAATGGATTTAAAAAAAAAAACTGTTATACATACGACTCATCGCAAATCACATGATGCCATTACCATGAATAACAATTAGTGAGCCCAAAGTGGGTGTATGGTAATGTACTTTGCTGCCAGAGGTGTCTGATAAAGTGTTAATGATCTGAAACAAGTTTTCATGCATAAAAACATAATCAAAAATCATTTCCCACCTCGCCTTGCTGCTAATTGGGTTGTGCAAATTGATACCAAAATTTGTTGAATGATGTATGCAGAATGGACAAATAGGTGAGCTGTGGGGAGAGGGACAGGGACAGGGATCTACAGTATGAGGTAAACACAAAGTCACCTCAGAACAGAGGCAGTGAGACCGAGAAATAGACCACAAATGTTTTATTTTCCACTGACCCTCGGCTTTAGCTGCTTCTAGCTTCCACTGATTGGCTTTTACTGGTGAGAGACGTGATCACTGCAAAGTTTGAACAGCAATGAGTCATATTCGCCGTTGAGTGGCTTCAAGGCAAGGAAAAGAAAAAGAAATTTGGTTTCCCCACAATTTATCACCACGTCACGGTGTCGACTTGCTGCCGAGGTGCCAGCACCACTCGCTCTAAAACCCTTTACTCTCACTCTACTCACCATTACACCAAACATTTGAAATTTCCTGGATCAATGGACCAATAAAATACCTACCCACCAACCTAAACAGGTGCTGATGGACAAGCGATATACTTCACTGTTTCGGGGAAAGGTCAACTTCACCAGGCACAAAAAGATACAAGCCTCGCGTCTTACAAACGGAAAATGTCCACGGTCCGACAGCTCACATAACCCAGACCAACAGCTCACAGAGCATCAAAGTACAATGATTGCACATAGTTTAGCATTCATTTATTTTGCAGAAATGCAGAGGGAGCTTTCAAACAGCGCAGCCACTTCCGCCCAATATCTTCTTCATGAAATGTATTCGAAAACGTTCACTATCTTGCGGTGCATTTGGCATGTTAAGTCGCCACTGTCAATTTCGTGGAGGTGTCCGGTGACCATCCACTGTGGAACTGCTCATCATGTCTCACAAGCCGACTTTTCTCATTAGGAAATACCAAAAATATCTCACTCCTTCCTATAGCTTAGAGCACGACGCGAATATGCAGATGGAAAGCAGTGCCACCAGCATCAAGTTGATGCGTCTTGAATATGCAGTTAAGTGGGACTGGATGCGGTTCTGACTGGTATCCATAGCAACATGCATCACGATGCTCCCAAGCAAATCATGGTGCTTGAACATATATACTGAGCACCATTGACCCGTCTGTAAAATTATGTGGAAAATGAATAGCATCTGCGTACAAACATTGTGCTGACCTATTACGGGATCTCGGGGTAAAGACTGGTCGCATTTCATATCTCCAAATCACGGAGGTGTGTGTCTCTCGGTCTGCTTTTGACGCAGTACCATGATTGTGGTGCAGCACAAACTCTGTAAATCGATCTAAATGTATTCAGGAAATGCCAAAGGCACGTAACCTGTATTTTTCCAAAGCAGACATGGGGGAGCTTTTCTGCAACATTCAAATCCTGTACGGCTCCTAGACGAAAACTCAACGCTTTGAGAGTTACAGTGTCAAAAACTTACTACCAGGAGACAAAACTGAATTATATTCTATATACTAATATTTACACTTTGACAATGATAGCACAGGATGATAGCATAGAAAGATAAAGGACCACTGGGAGGAAGTAAAGAAACAGATTTGATAATTCTTGTGTATAATAGTAATCCAATTTTCCTGCCACTCCGGCTGATTGCAATCAGCAAGAGTCCTCTGCCTCTGCATTGGGTTTGGGGCGAATGCAGCAGAAATCTAATTAAATGGCATTGTGTTGTGTCTACATGACGCAGGCCCACTTTACAGTTTATTGCAAAGTGGAATGACTGTGTGCTTGCGTATGTGTCATCCTGTCTTCTCCCTCCCTGTCCGCCTCGTCCTTCGTAACAGGCCGCGGTCTTGCTCCCCTGTCAGACGGTGAAACTCAAATGTCCCCGCTGAGCGTTGGGCCAAGCCCGTTTTCAGACCACTCTAATCCCAAAAAGGGGAGAAAGAAAAAACCCTCGGGAAACATTAGCAAAATGGAAACCCAAAGAAAAGTTGATTCTTTCCGAATGGCGAGATTAGAGCTGACATTATGGGGCAGGAGTTGGAGGTTGGAGGCGGGTGGAACAACAAAGCACCTCCGTCCTTTTGTGTCCTGATGACCTGAAGAAGGGTCAGTATTGTATTGGATGCAGGTCGAGAGAGTCCTTATACCTTAACGCTGACCGTGGTTAACCAGATCCCCTGGTTAATACATTCCTGTAGCCACATGTATGTGGAATGTATCACGTGTTTCAGAGATTATTTCATTTCCGAAATGGATGCGGTCTGCGCTCTAAAACAACGGCAAACAACCCTGGCAATGACAACAAAGTCATTGAGTAAAGCCATTAAAAGTAAAATGTCAATGATATCCTGAGGGGTATTTTTCTCTCTGGGGAAATTACGGCAGACTACTATAAATCCAAATGTTATAATGAGACGAAGATACTACCGCCTCTCATAAATCCAGAGGTTATTAATGGACGTGGCAGCGTCTATTTCCTGTCAAGGGAGGCGGGAGGCAGAGGAGGAGGAGAGGCGCTCTTCCTGCCAGAGTGACATGGCAGGTCGGAGGTCAAGAACCGAGGTCGGCGGTCTGTTTCGTATCAGCACTGTCACCCCGCATCTCCAGTTTCTCCTGCCCCCCCCGACTCCCCTAACGGATCTGCGATAAAAGTTCCTCCTCTCCCTCGACGTGGCAGTTTTTTTCTCTCCGGCTCCGTCACGTCCCCGCTCCATCTGCGGCCGCCCCGCTCGCTCGCTCTGTCATGCCGCTCCACGCGGTCGCCCCAGGCCACCGTACAGTACGACGGAAGCGACTGTATCGCTCGCCCCAGCCCCTCCAAATCAAATTACCATGGACAAAACAGAGTCATAAAAAGTAATGGGTTGTTATATGAGGTACACACACTGGGGCCGGAGCCTCACACTGCACCACAACACTGTGCTCGCTCCCACCAATAACAACAACAACAACAAGCGACAACATGGAGATACATAATGATAATAAAGAAATCATAATTATACCATATACTATATTGAATATAACATTTGTTCAACCTTTAAAAACGCACACATTCCATCAGGGTACCTTGTAGTCATGATAGTTTTGCTTTCGCCCACAGACCTTTTGAGCTCCACCTTCAATAAACACAAATGTGTGACCAGCAGACCATTAACAGAGACATTTTGCGAGATTCAAGTTTGATTTTAGTCTGAAATTTGCATAATCAATACGTCGGATTTGCCACCCAAGTCACATACCACACAGTTTGAGAACCCAAAAACTATGTCTACTGAGTAAACTATTGCATATGGTCTGTTTAAAATGAGACTTGAATTTAAAATTAGATTCCGCCAAAAATTCCTCGCTGCAGCATGACATTAGTGACGAAGGTCTGTATTACCTTTCTGTAAAAAAAAAATCCCAGTAATGAATGCCGGATGCCTCATGAATAATGAAAAATGTGAAAAATGGCTGCTGCAAAAACATAATTTGAAGCCTGTCACTGATGCGCAGCATACTCTCCTCATGTGAGGCCAGGATTTGCCCTGATGTCCCACAATTTTCATCACAGAATTCTTTCCTCCACACTAATTGGACTGGCAGTGCAGTGCTGTCGCTGTGGTTTTAACGTTACAGAGGTGCTAAGGCTGTTTTTTTAGTTTTCTACACCAAAACCGCAAAGTCCTCAAGTGACTGTCTTCCACTTCTCATGTAGTTCGCAGTGTTCTGTGTTGGTCTAGACGTGCACATGTGCTGGCGTGTGAGCGTGAGGGGATCGCGTCGATGAGAAATGGCTTGTCAAGGCCGGGAACAGACTCGCCATTGTTCGTCTGTGAGTGCTGTCCACTGTCCTCAGGTGTTTAGCCGTCTTATCGCTGGGCAGCTGCTTAATCTTTGACCTGAAACGTGGGTGGTAATCAGGGGCCTGGGATGTCTCCTGCTCGGGGGACGATGGGAAGGGACGTCTTACTTACCAGACCGAATTTACAGTAGCAAAAAAAAAAAAAAAAAAACAGCAAGCAAGTCTGTCCTGTGTTTAAAAGATAGGGATCAGACGAGCATCTCCACTAAGTGTGTCGCTTCCCGTTGGATTCTAATGGAAAGGTCTCTCACATTTGCTTAGCTTATTGTTTAATGATTATATAGCTAATGGTATGGTTAAATAGTAGGGATGTCCGATATTGGCTTTTTTGCCGAAATTGTCCAACTCTCAATTCACCAATACCGATATCGGCCGATACCGATATGTGCGCCGGTAAACGCTTCAGGAGCGCATAGGCACTATTTCGGTGTAACGCGAGCATTACTTTATTTTTATCGGTTTTTATTTTATCGGTTTTAAAGCCAAAAAATCATATACCGATATCACATTTTTATGCCAATATCAGGCCGATAATATCGGTGGGCTGATATTATCGGACATCTCTATTAGATAGTTAAAAAAAAAAACGTGTCAGTTTGTGTTTGCAGCATTGGGAAAACGTGCAGTCCTTTTGCTCCTCCCTTCATGAAACATGATCGATGGAGACGGACAGGAGGCCATTAAGATTATCAAAATGGGACACGCAAATGTCTCACCCCTCCCCAAACCCCTGAGAGCATTCAAACACAAGTGTGTGTCCATCACCCGAACCTCCACTGAGATCCGCGTGGCAAACATCCAGTGTTCTCCATCCTCCTCATACAATGATCGAGGACAGGAGAGGATCTCAAGGAGGTTTAGGTGGTGTGGGATGTAGAAACAGGAGTGGAAAAAGTGCAGAAAATAAGAAAAAAACTGTCTTTGTGTGTGTGTGTGTGTGTGTGTGTGTGTGTACGTGTGTGTGTGTGTGTGTGTGTGTGTGTGGCGGGGAGGGGGGCTGCTTGAACATCTAAGCTTCAGACTGCAAAACTTTACACCCCTGAGATATTGAGACACAAATGCTTGAGTGGGCAGGCATACACGTAAATTGAGAGAGACAGAGAGAGAGAGAGAGAGGGAGAGGGAGAGAGAGAGAGGTAGGGCAAGCGAGGCTGAGTCACCGGTGTTTTCATGTGGAGCACTGATAACAGCGTCTGCTCTGAGGCCTCCAGAGCAGGAGCAATGGTGTGTGTGTGTGTGTGTGTGTGTGTGTGTCGTCCTTTGTGTGTACAGGCGCAACAAATGGACAAAGGCCACAACAACAGACCGACATATAGAGACATCGCAGGTGCGCAACCAAAAGACTTAATACGTTGAGTGTGTGCGCGAATATTTACTTGTGTGTGTGTGTCGGTGCGTGTGTTGTCGTGCCTGCGCGTGTGCGCGCTCGTTGCTTGAGCTACAGCAGCGCGTGAGTCTTCAAAGCGTTTGCTGTCATGCAACATCATAGATTGTGTGCTGGGAAAGGGATTGAGGGAACAGGCGAGAGATGAAAGAGGAAATAGAGGTCAAAGAGGAGGAAGGGGAGATGAGGAGGGATGGGTAGCACAGCGTGACAGAAAAGAGAGG
>OMPJ01016161.1:0-12146 GCA_900312935.1 Carapus acus | reverse complement strand
ATTTATTTTGTAAACAAAGTATAATTTATTTATAATTAAGTTATAGATTTATTTCTGTGAACACATTTTTGTTATTTATATATATATTTAATTTTGTACCATTACAGAGACCAATATAAATTAGCAGTGTTTTGCATATTTCAGTTTTGACTGGTTTTATGCCTTCCTGGTGGTCACCGTCTTCTGTTTTTCTTTTTTGTTTCTACATGTAATGTTTGCAATATGGATGTATTTGTCAGGTTCACTGGTATAAGTTGTTTGGCTATAATAAATCAGACAGTGATTTTACAGCACTGTACCTCTTTTTTCTTCCAAAAATGTTTTGCCCGTGTCAGGGGGTACTTGACTAAAAATATATTTTTAAGGGGGTACATCACTGAAAAAAGTTTGAGAACCACTGGACTAGACAACTTAATTCTAACTGCAGATCTAGATATTGATATCTCACGTCTGGTTCAATGGTGAAATGCGGTATTGCACAGTGGTGCAAATCAGCTACTCTTATACTGTATATCAAAACGTTACAATAAAATGCTTAGAAAAGTCTGTTTGTGGCACCGGATCCACACGAGACTAGAGCACACAGTCTGACCAAAGGCACTGTGGGCCTGCCGGTGTGTTTGGGGTGCCATTGTGTGAGTATCTTCAATATTCTCTCTGCATCCTGATTGTAAATGATATTGACAGGCTGTTACAAGTGTCACATTTTGAACATGTCCGGTAATGAGTGTGTGTGTCTTCTCACATGTTGATGTGGTGAGTGATATTGGTGCTGTGGATATTGACTCGCTGAGCTCCTGTCCAGTAATTCAGCGTTGTGGGCAAACACATACCCACTCAGAGACTGTGCTGGATGGCTGTTGTTGTATGTACATTCACCAACTGATTCCGCAAATAGAGGAGCGCGGGAGTTTGTCCAGGTTGTGACCGTTAAGCAATAATTGCCGTGTTTGGCATGAAGACGAGAGAACAGGTCGGTAATGCCAGTTGCAGGTCCATAAACAATACACCCTCTTCACAAATAGCTTTTCCACAACCAGTTATTATGTCTATGACTTAAATATCTTCATGGAGGCTAAGAGGTTAAATCTATCTTGTAACTTGTGTAGATTACTGCTGGCTAAATATGAATACACTGTTCAGTTTGTTTAGCATTATGAGAGGTTACGCCAGTTGAGAAGAATGCCATCCTTCCATCCATCAGCTCACTGGAGAATAACCAAAACAACACCAACAGTTGTGTTTCATCCAACAAATCATTATCATAGGCCTTCAAAAATATCGCAGAAATGATCCCACTGTCGAAGACAATAGCAGAAGTCAGTGACACAGCGAGAGCAATTCACCATTTTTACGTAGCTGCGTTTGTCAATAACTTTGTACGGTTGAATTTGCATCCCACATCCTACCGGAACATGCAAATCAGGAGAAAGTGCTAAATGCCGCCACTCTGCAGTGCAGGTACTCATCCTCCACAGCCAAAGAAGGGATTTCAGATTGATTTAAGTCTAAAACTGTGTTAGTCTTGAAGCAGTTGTTTTGAAAAATGAACCAAATCAACACCAAAAAACAGGATGATTGCACTTGAACCAATGAAAACGTCAAAGCACCCTACAAGTCATCCTGCCCCGACTGTCCTCACCTGCTCCCACATCTGTCAATCACAGCTCAGACTGTCACCACCGGCCACGGCATGGTGGCCTTTTGAACAGCCACCATATCTCTGACACACCTCCTTCCTTCATCACACCTGTGTGAAAGCGGCACCCGAAAATGGCGCCGCTGTTTCCCAGCCAGGCTGAAGCGGGATGAAGCAGCCAAGCTGTGGAGTCAGAGTCTGTTCCACGCAATGCAGTGAAAGCCAGCAGCTGCCACACTCAAAAGCCTCTCAGCCAACCTGGTACAAACACACTAGTCTGTGTGTGTGTGTGTGTGTGTGAGCGCGCATGTGCGTTTGTGTGTTTGTGTACTCACCAAATGGAAGTTCCATACTCGAACTAACTTGTGTGTTTACGTTAACCATGTCGTCCTCTTATTTCCTCTCACACCATCTGTCGTAAGTCCACTTTTCTCTCCCAAAGCTGAGGTGTAAAAGGTTTGGCAGCGGGTGCTGCGGTGTGAGAGGGTGTTGTTGGTGCAAGGTAAGGCCGCTGTTGCCGCTGTTATCTTATTGATTTTCCTAATCTGGGCAAATGTGGGTGGGGAGGTTAAACAGTAACCAGGCTCGTATGGACACCAATCTATATAGCAGCTGTAACCATGGCAACATGATGATAGAAACTCAAATAGACGTGAAGTTATTAAGCGCCTCTGCTTCGGGTGTCATCACCAAAATCTTTGCGGGTTTGTATTTAGAGGGAGGGAGAGAGGAGACGTGGAGTTGGTACAAGAGGGGAGTGACGGAGTAAAAGACGGGGAGAGAGTGAGAGAGAGAGAGAGAGAGAGAGAGAGAGCACGAGGAGTGGAGAATGTACTGAGGGTGGCAGCTATCCGTCTGCTGGCTGACGTCAGTGTTTTGGTGCAGGGGAAGAGAAATTTACTGCTCAGAATATTTAATATTGAATTTTATCCTGTATTTGTGTTTAGGCTCCCAGTGTTTGCCTGCTTAGATTGTAGACTGTAAAATCTGTCATGAGTACCAAATATGGTCCAAATGTTTGCTGATGTAAAAAAAAAAAAGTCCAGCGGTACAAGAGATGAAATGGTGTTGTTTTGTGTGTTTGTGCGACTGCAGTGCTGTGCTCCTTGCTGTGTTAACATCATTTGATAAACATATTTTGGTCAAACCAGCATTACCTGTGTTTACATGCAATCCTCTGCAATTGATATGTACTTTCCCTACTCATGTGAATATTTAAGTTTGAAAAATGAATTGTAGATCAGGTGTGACATCACTAAATGATAAAACAATACTGATATCAAAAATTAAAACTGCTGTCTTGAAATATGGTTGTTGTTGTTGTTATGGTAGTTGAAATATGGTACAAGTATGATAATAGTTAATATTTGTACTGTTGACATTGAGCTATATCTGAGCTTCATATGTTGACTCAAACACATTTGGAGACAAATAAAAAACAACAATATAAGCAGTGTGTTAGACTGTGTTTACATCCCTATCCGCATCCAGACCAAACTGCACATCATGACTATCATGACAGATGCTCTGGTGGCTACACACTCGGTCCTGTGATTAATGCTGCTATTCTACAAAAACGTTATCAAAACACCAGCTGTTAAAAGATGGAGTGTAAGTCTGTCGCTCGCAGAGAAAATGGATGAAGTCTGAGGCTTTGACTGTGTTTGCTGGGGCACATTTGTCAAACATTTTTTTGTTTATTGTTCATGGAATCAGCAACACTGGTGTGTGTGTGTGTGTGTCCACAGATTTGCTTGGCAGTGTTGCAGACTGTCTCGTATTTTTGGCCATAAAAACTGCATTTGTCTCTTGTTTTATGGCAAAATTGTCCCCACAGAGACATGGATAGACATAATGAGGTGGAATGCTAGACAGAAAATGTCCCACCACCTGAGTCGCCCAAAGAGGAGTTCATAAGACCGCTGATTCATTATTTAGAACTTAATTAATGTTCAAATAGGCAGCCAGATAGCATTATAAAAACTGATTCAGTGTGAGAAAGTCTCCAGTCAAACCACAGACACCAGAGAACATCCATATTACTGTAATCTAAGTAAATTGCATTTATTCAACAAGATGCTACACAAAGTGCTTCATTGTACCATATATTGTAACAGTTATCCAGAGTAACAAATCAGTAACAGTGCAAAAAAGGATTTTGTTGATATACATATATACTGTATCTAAAAGAATGATGTGAATTTCATCAAACAATGAAAAAAAGAGGGAGATAATTCAGGTAAGACCAGCTACACCAAAATCATGCGGTCCTTTGCACGAGCAAGCGATTGAATCATTGATTAAAAGACCTACTCTGTTTCTGCAGAGCTGCATTTATTCGGCGGTCTCATATTTTGGGTGAACACTGATTTCTCCAACAAGCGCCCCCGTAACTGGACGGGCAGTCCGAGCACGGCCGGCCAGTCTTATACGGAGCCTCACTCACCCAATTTCCCCTGAAACACAGAGGGAAAAAGAGCTCAAACATCCTGTAACACTTTCTTGGTGCAGAGCTTTCGGATGATGGTGTCGTTTTGTCTGTGATCTCAGTCTTTCCATCGCATCTGTATGCCCATGAGTATATCTGAGGGTTCAGACAGTGGCCGTGACCTCTGTCAAGCAGCAGGGCAATTTGAGGCTGGGTGTGAAGAGGCTGGAATGAGGGTCAAAAAATGATGGCTTGTCTCCTTCAGGTGGTATGTGAGTCCCAGGGTGAGTCTGAGTATCCCGGGGAACAAGTTGGTGCAACATTATCGAAACATTTTGAACAGGGAGGTCTCTTAAAAGACACGACGCATCGTAGCACTGTTGTGAGAGGCTGGTCCTAGTTAACACGCTTTCCGTCGGAGGAAAGTAAAAACACCACTAGTCCCTTGTAAGTATTGGCTGCTGGTGCGTATGTTGTACCACAAGTCACGCAAATGGATAAACCAAAGCACATCACAAAGATGTGTCACCGAATGGCGGATACTGTCTGTTGAAATGGTTAATCATCACCCGCATTCACTGGCTGGAGATGATAATTTATGAGTGGACATACTCACTTTATGGAGTAGTTGCAGACCAGCAGTGTGGCCTCCTTCCAGGTGCTTCCAAAGACATGCAAGTTGAAACATTGGCTCACAGCACAGCCCATCTTATTGGTGCTTGCCCATACCATCTAAAGGCAAGAGAGCAAACTCAGAATTCTACTCTGGAGCTTCCAACAGAGCTGAGATGCAGTACCTGTCGCTAACACACCTGTGTGTAATGGGAGCAGACAGGTCCATTGCATTTGTTGGGGTAGTTGAAGCCATGCCTCTCGTCGTACCACGACCTCACCAGATCAGTGATCAGCTGATACCTGTCATACCCAACACAGAGACAGGCGTACGTCAACAGCTTTGGATGCCCGTGGACAGAGCTGAGATCTCGGCGGTACCTTCCTGTGGTGATGGACAGGTTCTGGCCCATGTATCTCATGGCGTGTGTTGGACCGTGGTCCCAAATGCAGCGGGAGGCCCAAGAATCTGCTGACCTGGCTAGTCTCTCATCCCAGACCTTGGCAGTAAAGGAGGCAGACGTTAAGTTGCCTCGTCTTCACCTCCGCAAAATGTAGAAGTGTCAGCGAGCTGCGTCCTCACCATGCGCTCCATGTTGGCAGCCGGGGGGGACACCTGGGACCGAACCCTGTTGTGGTACTCCAACAGGGCACTGATCTCCCTGGGTGAGATGGCTCTCTTGCGACGAGGGAGATGGGTGCTCCTGAAATCTGATTGGGGCTTGGCGGTCGTGTTGAACATTTTTGGGGAGCTCGGAAACACAGCAGCGGCAGAAGAGGAGGAGCCTGTGTGAGGCTTCACCAGCAGGGCAGTGGCCAGCAGGAGCTGAACACAGGCAGCAGCCATCTGTACCAACAAATATTCAATCATACTCACTCCTAACTCAAAGCTTTCAAGCACCAAGTATGGTGGAATGTTCACACTAAAATAGTGGAGTTGCAAAACAGATGAAACATTCCTTATTTATCTGATGTTTAGAATTTTCGGCAGACATTCCAATTTATGCATGTGCAAGGATAGAAACCTGCGTTATTTTACTAAGTGGTATTCATGAAGTAATGTGGCGACAATGTAGCCATAAGTGAAGCGAAAGACAAGATAGTGGCTGAATTATTGTATTCAACAATATTCAAGGTTATGAGGATCAGCAAATAATTGCAAAGCTTGACTAGCAGAGGTAAAGCCGCATTTTACTTCTAGTCATCCCGTGTGACAGCTGAAATCTTCCTCTGTGGAAAAATTCATCAATCCGAAGATAAACGTCTTACTCATACCTTCATCGTTCACTCATCAGTCCAGCAGCTCATGGTTCCAATTGCTGCCTCAGTGAGGAGGTCTGGGGAACGTGTGTGGCAGAAAATTTAAAGTGGCGCACAAGCCCTCCTGTATGCTCCTTCGTCCCAGCGGGGCACTCACCCCACACTCAGGAAGCCGTTTGATAGGTTATTAAAGTGTCTCTCTCTCTAGCTCTCCTTCGCTCCCTCCGCCTTGTGCTCTCTCACCTCCCTGTCTCTGTTTCTCCCTCTCTCTCTCCCTCTCCCTCTCCCCTCCGTTATTGAGGAACATGTGAATTACTCCGCTTCGAAACAGCGCCAAACTTTTTTTTTTCTGGTAGTTTACGCTGACCTCAACTGGTGAGGCATTTAAATCAGTGTGTTCTCATTCCATGTTGCTTCAATGTGCTGCTCCAATAAAACAGAGTGAAAAACCTCTGGTGTCATTAATGCTAATTGTTTCTATGGCCAGCATCCTTGCACGTAACAAGCAAGGAGTTAATCTGTTTAATTGCTGTTTAATTGCTCGTATGAGTTCATTAAGTACAAGCACTGTGCACAGAATGAGGACTGGTGCAACCTCAGCCTTTGTCCAAGTGTCGCGATTTATGGGCGAGGAAAACGGAACAAGCTCTTTGTTATTCTAACCTAGTTGCAAGTCTGGCTGCCGCTGCTGTCACCTAAACCTCCTGTTTGTCTTTCGTCTCTCCCAACTGTCATACCAGTTTGAATTTGTTCAGACAAAGACATTTGTGAATGTCAAAATACAGTTTGTTGCCAGATTAACAAGATCGTACACATTATCCCTATTATCGCCTTGTTGCTGAGAGAGTGGGGACTAGAAGGACAACCACAAAGACATAATGAGGACATTCTGTATGTAGGGTACAAAAGTAGGAACGCGTTGGAAAATCCAGATTTCAATTTTAGATTTATCACCCCGAATCAAAATTTATCTCAATGGAATCACAGCGATCATCAAATCATCCACGTTTTGTTCTCAATGGTGATGTGATGCCCACTCAGTTTTTTTCCACCATGTCTATCGTCACATGATGTCTGACCATGAACACACACGCACATTTCTGTCTTATCTCTGCCTCTCCTTTTCTTTTTTTAATAACCCGCCCCGGGCCCACCTCCATCTCGTCCCCGTGGGCTCAGCTGAGCCTCCTGACCTCTCAGGTGAGCTTCTGCACCTCATCCTTCAAAGGCCCAAAGCAAGTATGGATGAACGCTCCCATGCTTTGGAACTATGCATTGAAATGCTCAGGCGGCTCCATCAAAGTGGGCTGTGGAGGCCTTTGGCATCCAGGCTGACTCACACATGGGAGTCACATCTTGCTGCTTGGCCTTTCAGCTTCACACGTTTACTTTTCCATCCCTGTGAGGTTGCTGCAGAATCTTAAACAGGACACAAACCTCACCTCAACTTCATCAGCTTGGTTTCAAGCGAAGACTTGATGATGATGACAACATTTGAGTGGGTGGCCCGTTGGGCAAAAACAAACACGAAGCCTAGTGGATCCCATTTTAACTTATCATGGCAAATACACACGTGGATAGTTAAGTGGCAAGATAGCAAGGTTATCGTTATAACCACAGGCGTCAAACCCAAGGCCTGCGGGCCGCATTTGGCCCATGGCATTATTGTATGTGGAGTGACTTGAGCGACTGTTTCAATATACCATCGATGCCAACTCAAGGCCCGTGGGCCTAATGCGGCCCGCTGCATCATTGTACGTGGCCCATGAACGCTTGAATGACTTTCAATATACCTCAGGTGTAGAATTCGGGGCTAGAGGGCCGAATGTGGCCCACTGCATCATTGTAAGTGGCCCATGAACGCATGAATGACTCTCAATATACCACAGGTGTAGAATTTAAGGCCAGAGGGCCAAATGTGGCCCACTACTTCATTGTATGTGGCCCACGAGCGCTTTAATTGACATCTGGCCCCTCAAGGGCCAACGCCATGCCAATGTGGCCCTTGGTGACAATGAGTTTGACACCCCTGATTATAATGAAGGGAAACTGTGAAGCAGAGCACTGAACATCCATCCTGTCACCCTGTGTTAGAGGTTCACTGGTGTGGTGATGGTGTACTGGCAAAATCCTTACACAGCAGCTTTGGTGATTGTGCTGCTTTTGAGGATGTAATTGTAACACTTTTGGATCCATAAAGATGACTTGTATTTATCATCTAGCACCTGAATCAGACTAGTCGGCTTTCCCAAAGCAGCGTGCCCTCTCCTGTCTGCTCTGACATACTGCTGAGCACACGCACCCCTCTGCCATGTCTGCAGGCTTTTGAGGAGCTCGGTGTTTGCTCAGGAGGGAACAGCAAGTAAACCTCGTATCGACTGTGTTTAAGGTTCCTGAGCCGCATCTTTTCAGTTGTCAGTGAGGCCTTTCAGGGGAGTCTGATGGACGCTCAGCAGCTGCTGCATCTCACACAGAATCTCTCCCGCTAACATAAAATCCAACTCTTTCGCGACTGAGTTATATCCTCCTAAATCACTAGCAGATGACTCAACAAGTGCACAGCGATAAATAATGTATACACGCAGTGTAGGCCGATGGAAAACTCCACAGACAGATCTGTGTCTGTGGAGCAAATCATTGCAGTTACATGGAAAGAAGATAGATAATCTCTACTTTTTCAGATATGCAGAATAAAATGTGTTCCTCGTGGCAGCAACATCACAGTTTTGCATTATGAAACATTCGCCATTTCGCCAAACATATTGCCATTCGTATATGTGTTACCATCCTTCGTGTTTCAAGGTTTTTCTCAAGTCTCACTTGTTTTTCCCTGCCTCCACCGACAACAACACCTGCACTCCGGTGTGCTAGCTCACTGGCTAGCCCTAGTCCACCATTCCCTCCTGCCAAGCCACCCGAGCCTCAGGCTGCATTTTCTTTTCCCCCCCAAACAGCAATAAAATTCCCTCTCGGGCATTTTACCTATTCCTGCCTGCCCGTGTTGTGCTTCTGAGTCCTATTGGTGCCGAGCCCCAACACACTTGCTTGCTTTTGAGTTCAGAATGCAGTGTTAGGGCTGTTATTACTCACCAAAAAGAACAACTCTGTGATGGACAGAATTCTCTAAGAATCATCAACATTAGTATACTTTACCACTATGTCTGTGTTGTGTTTCTCTTGGTGGATCTGTGTGGGGATCTGTCTCAGACATGGCACTGGGTGGGACGACCCCTGACATCCATCCACAAAGACGTGTCTGAGCAAACATGACTGAGTGAAGGGAATGAGGGCGACAGAAAGCAAACAACAGCCTTTTCTCGGCAAATATATTTCAATATAACTCCCAAATTCTAAGTATTACAACATCTACAATGAAGAACAGCAAGTGAGAAGATACCCCATGAAGGGTATTTCATCCTTAGATTAAAGCTTTCAAATTGATCATTGCTCTTTTCACCTCTACCCATGAAAAGTACAACCTCTCATTGGAAAATATGGAAACAAAATTATAAAACAATGCAAGAGTTAACCAATGCTCTCTGGTATTAAGTGAGTGGCAGGTGGCAGATGGCACATGGTTATAAGGCCTAAATAAGTGTGAATGACGTAGAAAAGGAAAGAAAAGATGTCACAGTTTCACCATTGGCTCCTTCAAGTGAACCTGAAGGAAGTGGGTGAATTTCAAATGCAGAGTCTTAGCACACACTCATATATCATTATCTAATACCACAAAGATACTACCCATCATCAATCGTCTGCCCAGCCTGCTTGTTCATCAGTCTACAACGTCCTCAGTCTGCTGCGTACGATCGAGAGAAATAAATCAGCAGTTTCATCTTCCAACATTTTAACGCCGGAGCCTGTTTTATAAAATATACCACTAGATGGCAGCATGTCAGTGTGAGTCCACGCGGGAAGGACGAGGAAGAAAGCAGACACGCCATTGGTGGGAGAGATTTGACGTCACACGGCGCCTTGTTGTTGTGAGAGGTGAACATGGCAGCGGTGGACGTCATTGTGGACAAGCTGGTAACTCTGTGGAGGCTCCCCGCCATCCGACTCAACTTTCCCTGGCTATTTTTGCTCATATCGCTGGTGGGCTCGGCTTTGAAAGAGCTGCAGGTTTTACCGCAGACGTATTTTAGCAGCAGCAGAAACGTCCTGAACGTGTAAGTACCGGTAGTACTGCTAATGTGTACTAGTGACAGCGAGCTGAAGTTTGCGCAGGTGAGATGGTGAGCAAAGTGGCCAGATGAGGAAAAAACGGGATTCCCGATCAGGCAAATCTTGTCGTGTTGAGTTAGCGGAGTTTTGATGGGTAAAGTGATACAATGGTCCGTATCTGTGTGTGATTCTCCTGCAGGTACTTCGTCAAAGTGTCTTGGGGGTGGACGATTCTTCTGCTAACACCCTTCCTCCTACTGTCCAACTCCTGCTTCAGTCGCAATGTGTCCTTCCTCAGCCAGAGGCTGACGTCTCTGGTCGTAGCTACAGTCATCTGGTACACCTGCACCCACTCCTTCTTCTACATCGAAGATGTGACGGGTGTATGCTATGAAACTCAGGCCATGGACGCTGTCAACAAAGAGCTCACCTCCAAAGCCAGCTGTAGGACGGCCGGCTTCTTCTGGCACGGCTACGACATCTCGGGACACTCGTTCATCCTCACCTACTCCGCCCTCCTCATCGTGGAGGAGACGGCCCCCATGGCCTCACTGAAGACCACCAGCATGTCCACGTTGCCAAGGATTGTGCTCAACCTGCTGTACGTGGCGCTGAATCTGATCGTGATCGTGTGGGTGTGGATGTTTGCCTGCACCTCTGTTTATTTCCACGATCCCTCTCACAAATTGCTGGGGACCTTTTTTGGATTGGGGGCCTGGTTCGTGACTTATCGATTCTGGTATTTGAAACCTATATCGCCAGGGCTCCCACCTCGGCGCCACTCCAGAGAACAGAAGCAACATGCGTAAAATGCAGCCATACATTCACACCCTGCAGAGCACAGCTACCTTTAGGCCTGGGTCCAAGCTATTTAAAGTTTTCCTTCCTCGCTCAAAGGTCATTTTGGACAGATTGGGGGATTGTCTTGCACCGTGTCTTTGGTCACTGGCAGCTGCTCTTCCCAAAATGACTCTTGTGTAATCTGAGCTAAAACAGAAGTGAGGCACTGGTGTCCAACTGTCAGCTCCTCAACCTCAGCATTCTTATTATTGTTATCATCATTATTATTGTTATTGTTAACCATTGTTGTGCTGCCATAGTGTTTGATTTGTGGATGAAACTAACACTTTGTCAGGTGCATGTCGACACCTGGCAATATTTGAGATGTTTACAATTGTGAAGCACTGATGTGTGTTTAGTCTGGTTTTGTTCCATAATCCATGTTTACAGGATCACTATTGGGTAGTGCAAACCGTATGACCGCAACACATTTCAGGTCGTACTTTATACACTACACAGGAAATATTCAGCAGATGAGTGTATGCTCAGTCAGATATCAGCGCACGTCCCACATCAATTGCACACAATTTTATTCTGAAGCTAGGCCACTGCTGCCTTATTTAAAAGTTTTAATGTTGAATGTTAACAATTTTGGCTATTGCTAAATCAGCTTGCACAGAAACAAACTAATCAGTTGTATCCTCAGATGATTTGTAGATGCGATTGTGACATCTATCTATTTGACAAAGGCACACCCGGCTGCAGCAAATAAAGATTAACATCTGTTGTACTCCATTTTCATTATTTATTTGTATTTGATGGCAACTGAATCAATTAAGGCTTATGAACAAACATCATAAAAAGCACCATAAATAAATGCATATATAGAAATATTTTTTTAAAAAAGGAGGAAGAATAAAAATGAATATCGTGAAATATCCATGGCCACAAATCACAACTGGGGTTTCTCCCCTTGATTTCATTGTATAATACACGAGTCAGAGCCGGGACCCCTCGGATAGAAGGAGAAGCGTCTCTGTTGTGACTGACTTGTGATCAGGTGACGCATCTCTTGTGGCAGCCCCTCATCGCCATACAACGCAACAGCTTCATGATATAACGGAAACATCAGACAAACACAAGTGGACTGAGAGGGATGCCAACAGCGACCCCATTATATTGTCTGTGTGTGTGTACAGTATATATATGTATATATATATATATATATATATATTTGTATATATATGTGTGTGTGTATATAAA
>OMPJ01016156.1:0-18331 GCA_900312935.1 Carapus acus | reverse complement strand
TCGATTTATGTTCCTACCCTCACCTATGGTCATGAACTTTGGGTCATGACCGAAAGGACAAGATCTCGGGTACAGGCGGCCGAAATGAGTTTCCTCCGTAGGGTGGCGGGACACACTCTCCGAGATAGGGTGAGGAGTTCTGCCACCCGGGAGGACCTCAGAGTAGAGCCGTTTCTCCTCCACATCGAGAGGAGCCAGCTGAGGTGGTTCGGGCATCTAAACCGGATGCCTCCCGGACGCCTCCCTAAGGAGGTATTCCGGGCATGTCCAACTGGGAAGAGTCCGCGGGGAAGACCCAGGATGCGCTGGAGGGACTATGTCTCCCAGCTGGCCTGAGAACGCCTCGGGGTCCTCCCAGAGGAGCTAGAGGAGGTGTCTGGGGAGAGGGAAGTCTGGGCTTCCCTTCTGAGACTGCTACCCCTGCAACCCAGCCCCGGATAAGCGGCAGAAGATGGATGGATGGATGGATGGATGGATGGATGGATGGATGGATGGATGGAGATACCTTGCTGATATAATGAGACCTATTGTTGTGCCATTCATTCATGACCATCCCCTCATGTTGCAAGATGATGATGAATGTGTTGCCCAACGCTGTACGGATCTGTACATAATTTGTGGAGACTGAAAATATCGCAGGTCTTGCATGTCTCACATTGTCACGCGTTTAGTAGGTGTGGGACATGCCCGGAACACCTCCCTGGCAAGGCGTCCCCGGGGCATCTGGAAAAGATGCCTGAGCCACCTCAACTGGCTCCTCTCTATGAGGAGAGCCGGCTCTACTTTGAGCTCTTCCCGGTAGACAGAACTCCTCACCTGACGTGTTGCACTGTGTGAGGCAAAGATGGTCACACCAAATACAGACTGACAGACCCCTGCAGAACAACCAAATACTGTAAAACTGCACATTTTGGAATGGAATTTTTTGTGGCCAGCCTAAGGCACACATGTGCAATTATGAGGCTGTCTAATCAGCATTTTGACGTACAATACCTGTGATTGGATGGATTATCTCGGCAAAGAAAAATTGCTAACTGACAGATTTGAGAACAATAACTGAGAGCCCCATAGAAAAAGTCTTAGATCTTTGAGTTCAGTTTCTGAAAGATTAAAGCAAAAACAGAAGGGTTGCATCTACATTTTTGTTCATTGTAAATACACTCATCTTAACAATAGAAGAGCGGCTGTGAGGGAAGGGAACAAGTAAAATATTTCACTCTTGCATAGGACCTGTTAACTTCCTGCATTAAAAAATGTTTAACATTAGGCATATGATCACTTTGAAAGAGTGTCTTTTTACCACGAAAAATACATAATTCCAAGAAATAGTATCATACTCAACATATCTCAGGTTATGATTTTTCTGTCCGTCTCAGCTTATTAATCATCAGTGACTTTTGGAGAGAGGATTTCAGAAAAGAAAAGGTGGGTGGCAACCAATGGAACGACAATTTTTGACCTACATCAGCTACGAACACTGTTTCATCATTTCCATCCAGCAAGTTATGAAGTTTGTGTAATTGTTTTTGGCTTTGTCATGATGTATAATTTGGAGATTGTGTGTTTGTCTAAAAGACCAGAGGCCAAGCTGGGGGTGGCAGAGATGAAGATACTGAGGTTTTCTTTAACCAGGTTGGACAGGATTATGAATGAGCGCATTAGACGAACAACTTAAGTCATGCCAATTTGGAGAAATGGACAGAGAGGGAAGATGGTTTGATCGGAAGATAGTTTGGTCATGTGCAGAGGAGAGATGGATGTTCAACAACGTTGAAGCTGCCAGGTGGTTGGGAAAGAGGAGGAATACAGAGAAGGTTCAAAGATAGAATGCAGGTACATGAGGATTGCTGCAAATTCAGTTTAGGTTTAAAGGAAAGAGACAAGCGATTCACTGCACTGACCCATGGAGGGAGCAGCCAGAAGACCAAGACAAAGAAGAAGTGATAATAGTTCTCTTTTTTTTTTTTCTCTCACCTGCCCCTGCTTCCTGTGCTGGAAGTGCTGGAAGGTCTCGCAGGAGTGTGTGCATTCGAAAGTCCTATACAAAAAGATGAGAACACCGAGTACATCGATTATAGACAGTAAGAAAAATAAATCATGTCACTTCACTGATGACAGGGTTCACAGCATGAGAAAATGTTTTGGTCCGAGGTCCGAACAGGGGTACCTTGACATACAAGCAACCCATCATACAAGGTTTTTGAGACACCAGCTTGTCACTTGGTACATATTTTTGTTTGAGGTATGAGCGTAAGTCCAAGTTACAAGTTGCAATGCCACATACTGTATGTCTCCAATCTCTCATTAAAATTTCAAGGTTTGCCAAAAATCCAAGGGTGGACACAGGGTGGGTGTGAACTGAGATGTCTAAGCTGCGATTTGTCTCCCGCTTCATGGTTGTGAATCACAGCATAGATCCATTGGTGTGTTTTTGGGGAAGCGGGATCTTCTGAGAAGCCACACCGTGCTCTTTCTCAACATCTGCATGCTCTTTGAAAACACGCTGGCTGCGCAGTGCACGGTTCTCCAAATCCTCCATCACAGCAACACAGACCATGGTCAGTGTTCCCTATAAATTTCAGTCTTGCGCAATTGCGCACTGCTCCCGCTATCGCTGCGCACAGCAAAGTGATGGGGTGCAAAAAATGAAACACAATAAAAAACACATAACAACCTAAAGCAGTTCCCACGCATTTACTTACGCAGTCAATCAATCAGGTTATATCAAGTCTGAGTCTAAGTCAATAATAGAACTGCGTGTGTGCATGCCGCTGTTTTGCAAGTTAGCGTACCTGTACACTGGGATCGAGAGGGATGTTGTGCGAACGCATGGTCAGAGGTGTGTGTAAGTTTTCACACAATTCTACGCATAAGTACAAATTGGTAAATGTCTCACATTGCCTTGGAAAGTGCTTATGCGCTGCGTCCGCACTTTCATGTGCACACACAGTTGATAAAGGTGGCTCCTGATTTAACGGCAGCTTTTACCAAAAAATGCGGTGAAAGCTGTGATGATTTGAGGCCTCTTTTTTTGTGGTGTTGTGTATGTTGATGTTGCGTTGATGTCACACTACTTTTCTGGCACAGTTTGAAAAAAAAGCACATCCAAGATATAAACTTTGTTCAATAAAATCCTCCTTGTACCGTCTCTCTGTGTATACACCTCATGTTACAACATGTAAACCTGCGTCTTATATTCAGCTGCGGTTTATGTATGTACCGAAGCACAACTTGTAACTCGGATTTACGCTCGTGTCTCAAACAAAAATATGGACCAGGAGACAAGCTGGTATCTCAAAAACGTTATATGTAAGACATTGGGGACATACAGTACGTGGCACTGCAGCCGCAGCGACCCTAAGCAGAATCACGCAGTGTTGGAGGCAATTATTTGTCCAGCCCAGATTTACAGTCAGTTTTCATACAGACATGAGCAACATGTCAAAACTGAACAAGGATTTCACGCTCTCGCCGATTCCCAAACGTAATTGGAGCCAGAGATTGTGCCCATTACGCAATAAAAGTACCATCACACAATGAATTAAGTTATGTGAACAGAAAATAATTTAATTCAATCAATGCACAAATAACCTGCAATGCAAGTGTCTGCGTTTAAATTTGCTGCCCAGTGGAGGAAGGCACGACCCGTTCATTCTGCAAAGCAGCTCTGTGGGTGGAGCCTACGAGCAGGAGGCCACAGACGCGCTATTAAAAGGGATTGTCCCTACCACATGTGGCCATTTGAGGGCGTTTCTGTATGCAAATAACCTTGTACACGCACAAGCTTGGCAGCTCCACACAGGTGACTTTTATCATCACCAATTGCGTACATGTGTGCGTGTGACCCGGTCTCCGCACGTTTCATAAATTTAGACTTTTTGGTACTTGTTGGTCTTTCATGTGACTGAAAATAGAACCTCTTCTACACGCGTTAGTAAATGAGGCCTCAGGCATTTTAGGCTAAAGCATCTCTGAGCAATCTCCACACATGGTGTTATTATTATTATTATTATTATCATTATTATTATTATTATTATTGTTATTGTATAAAAGTGGTCTATGCAGTTTTGTTATTTAGGACGTTTATATCAAACAGGTCCAGCGCTTTGCACTTCTCAGTGCCCATGAGGCAGCCTTCAGTCTCAAAAAGGTTGGTGACTGCTGCTCTACAGCCACCTTACCTCTTGCATTAGACTAGCTTCAGCAACTGTTTCCCATATCTTCATGGTATTACCTGTCATCTTTACTCCCCTATGGCACGTACAATCCTACATATCTCCCTTGTCCTCAAAAGCTGGTATTCTAAAAAAACATATTCTCCTCTATATCTGCTTAGACTGAGAAAGTTTTGTAGTGTGTCTCAAGTTGTGTTAGAAAATCATACCTGAGGATCCAGGGGAATGTGTTGACAGAACAGGAGAGGCATTCATGTCTCCAGGGCCAAATTGATTTTGGGTGCTTGCTGAGATGTACCGGGAAAGAAGATTGCCAAGATTACTGGAACCTGCATCTTCTAGCTGGTGACACAAAACAGCACAGGGCAACATTAATTCTATTTTCTATTGTCAGAGCAGCAGAGATTGCCCAATTGTGATACCTGCAATAGCACTGGAATCTGGATTTCTGCAGTGAATGTAAGAAAACAACTCGGTCTATCAAGAATATATACACCTGGATTGGAGGGATCTCTGGCAGGCATGGCAGATTTTCAGGATTGGTAACAGATGGAATGAGTTCAATGGGACCAATGAGGGGGCTTGTGGGGCCCCGGTGACTATGGGCGCTGGCCATACTAGCACTGGTTGGACTTGTAGGGTTGGCATTATGTAGGGATGCCACAGGGAAGGGTCCTGCATGTCCTGGATTGGAATGCTGTTTTGAGAGTAAGAACAGTGGGAGGAAGAGGGAAAGAAAAGACAGAGAAAGAAAGTCGACAATCAGGTCATTTTCACACTTTTGCTGAGAAACACAACATGGGTGCATAATCATGCATTTTGGTGAGAGGACGTGCTGTACAAGACACAAATGTCAAAGTAGGAAAAAGGTGCCAAACCCCTGATTGTAGTAAGAAACGAAACCTTTGGTGGCTCATCTCAGAATCTACAGAAATCTGGACAAAAAGAAAAAGCGGCCTCGATATAGTGTACATTTATTTTACCTTTTGGAGCATGCAGGTAATGTACTGTGTATGCACACTCTTTATACGTATTCAGGTCTAAATCCCTAATCAGCTGTACTGTGTGCCTGAGTTTAAAAAAAGAATGATGATCTGTGAATAACAGGAGTCTGAGAGTAGTCGATACCTTATCACAAATCATTCTCAACACTTGCTGGTTATTTCTTTAACTCAATTCGTCAAATCAAGACAATGGAGTGCGTGATCAATCCATTTGTCCTACCCTCCCATCCTTTGATAACACTGATATTTTGGCACTTTGATTGAAGTAATGCATCTTTCATCCTGTGTAAATCAGCCCAACACTGAAAATTACTATTCAGCCAATCGCTACTAAAGGAAGCGTGCATAAAAACCATATGGTGGAATGCGTTCTAACCTGTCTTTGCAGCTGAGGTTGCATCATGGGGGGATAAGGCTGTCCATTATGTCTTGGTTGGGTTGTGGGCATTCGGCTCTGGGGTGGACCGGGCAGACGCATGTGATGAGAGGAAGAATACAAGGGACCTTGGGCACCATTAATACCACCTGGCCCTCTTGGAATCTGCTGCATACTGATGAGCCTTGGGGGCTGCAGAAAGATAAATAAAATTTAGACAGGCAGAAAGAGTGAAAAACCTTAATTGTTAACTAAACATTAAATAAACAGCCACGCAGAAAATAATGTTTTCTGTAGTCAGGGGAACCCAATTGCTTGAACGTATTCAGAGTGTTGTGCCTTTACCATGAAATGTGACAGGGATGTTGGCCTCATTCAGCAAGACATTAATTTTTTCTCAATTAGAATGTCACTTTCATTAACAGTCTCCACATTGTGGTTTGCACCCTATTTTGGAACCCACCATGTTGCCTGAAAGGGTGGTGGCAAATTATGATGCTCCTTCGAGGGAGAAGGACCTAATTTTCAAAGAATTTAAGAGTGCGATCATAGGAGGACACAAGCATAGTCCTTGTGTGATTGATCTCGCAAAATTGTGTAGCTATTCGCCAGAAACAATCTGCACTATACTGACGAAGAGGGAATTCATTTAATAGCTAAGGCGGTGTTACCATGATTACTGAGCAACATCAAAAACTCCTACAAGATGTTTAGAAGCTGTTGCTGGTGTGCATGAACAAGGGTGTTTAGTGAATGTTATCATCCTGCCGTATAATTTTGTGTATTTTGTGTTGTGGAGGCCCCTCTATTACATACATCGAAGTCGGTGGAGGTCAGGTGACCAGCCTTAGCCAATGCATTTAATGGGCGCGTTTTTCTTTTCATTATTCGAGTGTGTGACACCTCTTTACGTTGGTGAATTACTGGAGATGAGCAAGTGAAGAATATATAATTAATAATAAGACAGAAGTACGGTTTGTCAATATTCCCTCCTAAAATGACAGAAGAGGCATCAAGATTAACAAAGGGGCAGTTCAAAGGCGATCCTGTGTCAGAGGGTATTACGATTGTATGGAAGAGTGGCTGACTGAGACTTTACAGGTTTCCCCCCTGAACCTGTTCAGTGAGTCAATTAAGTTGTCTCTCTGGGGCAAACCCTAGGGCTGGATGTAGATGGTGCTAATGAGCAGGAGTTAGCGCAAAAGAGCACAATAATCAGAGAAAATGAACAGTGAAATATGAAAAATTTCTTTAATTCTGGGTGAATTACCATGTTAATAGAGTTTTATAATAATATTTTTGGTGTTGATTTGGTTTGATTAATTGGATCTCCAATATTTCAAATGGAAAAATTTGTTTCGAGATACAAGTCACGTAATGGTACGGATGAAATTTGGATCCTGAGGCACCACTGTATTCCTGTTGTTGGGAGCCACAAATTGACAGCTCTTTTTCAAAAGCCAAGTTCCCAAGCATCGATGTGTAGAATTATCATACTTGTTGCTGAACCATTGTCGGGCCTTGCTGCCTTGGATGCTGTTGGGACATTTGTGAGGCAATGCGCATCTGCTGCTGGATCTGCTGCTGGTGTTGATGTTGTTGCTGCTGTTGTTTCTGCTGTGCATAGGCTGCCTGCTGCATGTGTTGCAATCGGAGTTGAGCCAGATTGATCTGTCCTGGGTGTTTTCCTGGATGACCTTGGCCAGATGAAATGGGTGGCCCACCCACCATCACATTGGGTGGTGGAGCTGGTGGAGGTGGCTTCTCAATTATCAAGCTACCTATGGTTAAGAGACAGAAATTAATTTAATATTTTTGATCCACACAAAAGAGAAAATACATTTATTTCTAATAAAAAAAAATAAAAGTATGAATTATTTTTAATTTTAAAATAAAAACAGTTAAAATGCACATTGTACATTTGTGGAATGTACAGTGTGGAAGCAACCTTAAACAAGACAGTGACAAGCACCTTAGCAATATAAGCAACTTCTCCATGGAGTTAGAGAGGCATCTCAAAATGTTTATACCACTCCATCAAATTAATAAACAGGATCATAAAAATATGTTTTCTTTTGTGTGGAAAGACATACAAATGTATAACATTACTGTCTAAGCTAATTGTGTCCAGTTCTCCATTTGAATTGCTTCCTCCCTTACCCCCGTCATTCTTAATTAGCATTTCCACACATCCACAAGGTCACATTGCAGGTCCTGTTTCAACACTACATGTCTGTGCCTGTCATATATGCGTTTACAGAAACAAACAAACCATTAAGCTTCAGACTAATTTTGATTTGAAAGAATGTTTTGACAATCTTTATAAGTACAAGGATTTCACGTTATACCTGTTATTGTCACATTGGTGACATCACTGTGCCCTGCATAGTGCGTCGTCCTGACGCATTGGCAAAGTCATTGCGACCTCATGTTGCAACAGTTGAGTTGTCTCACGGCAAATTTGTAGGCACAGGCAATTGTAATTTTTATATAAAATATGATTTTCAGACAAAATAGGGTGCAAACCACAATGTGGAGACTGTTAATGAAAGTGACATTCTAATTGGGAAAAAATTAATGTCTTGCTGAATGAAATGTCACATTCCTGTGACATTTCATGGTAAAGGCACATATACTATAATCTGACATTCACCAAATTCTTTCTTACACTTGTTAAACTTCTTTGTCAAAGTTCTTTCTACACGTAATCCTCCTCACCTAGATTCACCACATTTTTGGCCCAGAAGGTGGAATCACAGAAAAAACGAACCACTCCATTTGCCTGAGGTACTGGTTCCAGTCTAGCCTTGAAGAGTTGGCGAAGCTGGAACAGGATCTGTGCAAGCAGAATAAAGATGTACATATGTCCGTGAGTATGCACATTCCCACCTGTACACACACACACAACTGAGATATGACAAAGACAATCTGACCCTTGCTTGTGCAGCCAAAAGAATCAAACAGCAGACAAAACTTAAATTTGCAGCAATATTAGTCTTAGACTCAAAATGGGAATTGACAGGTGAATACAAAACAATTGGAAGTGTACGATTTGAGTGAAACATACCAGCCTCTTGCTGTAGAGTAGTGCTGTGCTGCTTCCAGTGGTGATGGCCCAGTGACAGAAATTCAGCACATGGTGTATCTGCTGACCCAACTGGGTGGTATCTTTGTGTTGGGCCACAAGCCTCATACTGCGCTCTTTACTCACACCCTGAACAGAAAAGGGGCAACTAAGGGAACAACTATAAAAGCACTCAAAAACACAAAACCTTTGGTAGGCCAAACCTTTTTCACTGAGAGCAATACAGACACACTTTCAATTTTGTCAATACATTACAATACATTCTGTCCATAACACAACGGTAATGTTATTTGTAATATTGCTGTGGGATGCTGTGCCTCTTGATTTATTGATGTTCCTGCCATTTAAAAAACACACACTGTCAAATGGCTGTCCCTGCAGCTAACTATCGATGAATGTTGCCAGTGTTTTCTAAGAGATAAAAACAGTTCACACAGGAATTCACCACACATTCAATGCCACAATTAAAAAAAGTAGATTTTCATTTTCATCAAGACCCTTAATTAAATTGTGATCGCCTTACTTCCAATTGTTGCAGCAATGACTTGCCCTTCTTGTTGATCTCATTAATGAGGGTAAAGATTGCAATTTTGATATCGTGCTCCACTTTTCGGTGCGTCTCATTCAGCTCCTTTAACCTGGATGAGAAAAACAGACCATTTCACTTGTATGTATAACACTGTTGAAAATATGTAGTATGAATATCTGTATAAGAGTAATTGTGATTGCTGCAAGTATACAAGTGTGACTGCTATACACAAATTTTCCACTGCTTCTGTAAATTTCAACTACTGGTAATTAATCTGAGAATATACATTAATCAAACTGTTGATGGATGTTGACCATTTACAAAATAATCGCAAAGGACCGCACATGACCTCGCCACACGCCAGTGCTAGTGCACACAGTTAAACACACGAAAACATTCACATCTGCAAGAAAATTGCAGTGCCAGTTCGGTTCCTTGAGCACACCACACTCAATTTTAGCATTCTCATATGTTCATTGTAAATGACATAGTGGAACATTTATGCATCTACTAAGCTTTGAAAGTGCATCAAGTTCGCCCTGAGCAGACTGTGCTGCAATACTGCAGACAACAATGAGAAGTGCTGGCTGAACAGCGTGACATCAAGACGCAAGATGAAAATGTCACCACTATGCTCACAAATGTGTCAACAGTGGCTGGCAAGATCAGCTAGGTAAGTTGTTACCTATTTGCACCTGTGTCTCGTTGATCTACATGGCTTTTGATGCTGTGTTTTTATCAATTGTTTAGTGCTGAGGAGGATAAAGTTTTAGGCTTCAGGGGCCACGTGACTTTCGAAATTTGACAGATGGGTCGTGTCAGCACAACGTGCGTACATATCAACTCCCACCTGCTTTGCACTTGAGAGAGGGAAAAATGAACGTAGTTCTTCTTCTCTTGTAATTTGGCCATACTGGTCTCGATAATACTTTTGTGGTTCTGGAAAGCCTCCTCCAGAAATTGGTACCTACAAGTTAAGATATGACACCAGGGGTGAATTTTACACAAGAATTTGTGACATACACATTTGCACAAGTTTGTTGGTACCCCTCTGACCAGTTTGTTGGTATCCCTCTGTCAATGAAAGAAAATCCCACAATGGTCACTGAAATAACTTGAAAATGCAAAAGTGATGAGAAGTTAAGATCAACTTTATTTTAACCGATGAAAATCAGACAAAAATGTATCTATGCGTATGTGACATCTCAAAACATTGAATTGTTGTTGTGTTGATCATATGTTTACATTAGATTTTTTCATTCAATCTTTAATCCATTGTTTGCATGACAAATTTAGAAGTAACTTAATCTTGTACACTTTACAGTGCAATCCAACATCAGAATCACAAGCAAAGTGGTCAAGATGCAGTACAGTGTAATGTGTCCAAAATGCCTGGTACAAACGATGAAATCAGTTGCTTGTCTTGCTAACAAGGTCCGACCTACAAAAAGCACCTACTAGCATATTGTCAAAACTAAAAACTTAAGTCCAAATGACAGTACATATTCATCACATTTATGATTTTAAAGATTAGCCCTGGTATTTGCAGAGTATAGTGTGACCATCTATGAATTCTGTAAAACAGATATGAACAACATTGCAAAATAAGTTGTCTTTCAAAGAAAGACTTGAGTGCAAATAAAAGACCAATCAAAAGCTTGTTAGCTACTTTTTTTTTGACCTACCTCTTTCCTTCGAATCATCATTTGAAACACCCACTGCCCTCCTTAACTAAATCCAAGAACCTTCTCTATGATCTTCCTCCTTTCCGTCAACCTCCTACCAGCAACCCCTATCCAATGTATTCAGTATCTCACCTCTAGACATGACTTTAACCACCCCTATCTTGCCTGTCTGACTGTCTCCCCAACTCTCTCCACCATAGTTGTTCTCAGATGCGCTTATAGTGAATCCTGTCTAACGTGGGTACCCCCAAACAAAACCTCAGGGGCCTCATTTATCAACCATGCGTGCGCACGCCCTTTCCAATGTGTGACATTTACCAATTCATATTTGTGCGTAGGAACGTGTGTAAACTTACAAACACCTCTGACCAGGCCTACACACAACATCTCTCCCTATCAATCCCAGAGTACAGGTACGCAAACCTGCAAAACAGCGGCATGAGCATACGAAGCTCTGTTATTGACATTCACTTAGACACGATCTGACCTGATTGCCTGCTTGAGTAAATATGTGGGAACTGCATTAAGTCGTTAAGCATTTATCTAATTATCTTTAATTTTCTGGGCCCCATCACTTTGCCGTGCGCAGCAATAGCGGGAGCAGCGCACAACGTGATTCACAACTCATGTTGAAGAAGGGGACATATCGCAGCAGAGACATCCCAGCTCAAACCCAACCTGTGTCCACCGTGGGATGTTTGGCCACCAGGGCATTTCAGTGAGAAACAGCATCTCACAGCTGCAGCGACCCCAAGCAGAATTATGCCGGCAGAGTCGGAGAAAATAATTTCTCCAGCCCCGATTAACATCCAGTTCCCATACAGACATGACCAACAAGCCAGAATTAAGGATCTCACCAGATGCCATGAGAAGGAAAGCAATACAGATTAATACATACATACATACATACATACATACATACATACATACATACATACATACATACATACATACATACATACATACATACATACATACATACATACATAAATAAATAAATAAATAAAGTCTGAACTTAGGAGGGAAATATGGATACGTAGTAGAAGAAGAATGCAAAGAGGACGAGTATTTACAGATGAAAAAAGGCTCACAGCATATGATTGATGGGGGGGGATTCTTATGATGGGTGGGTTCTCAGCTGTTTAACAGTCTGATAGCGGTGGGAAAGAGGGAGTTCTTAACCCTTGTGGACCTGCATTTGACATTCCTGGGGCGTCATTTACTAACTGTACTCAGAAAATCTTCTATTTTTGATCGTGTGGACGAGCCAAAAGAACCAAAAAAAATCTGCAATTACTAAACATACGTAGACCGGTCGCAAGCATACACGTACGCAATCGGCGATGACAACTGTCACCTGAGCGCAACTGCCGCGCTTGTGCACGTTTTGAGTCATTTGCATGAAGAAACGCCCTCAATTGACCATAAATGGTAGGGACAATCCCCCTATAAACAGAATATTCTCCTCCAAACCGGCAACATGAAGGAAAAGGCGAAGAGGAGGATTTTTTCAGGCACTGAAGTAGAGGTTCTTGTCAGCAAAGTAGAGGACCACCAGCAAAAATTTTTTGGGATGCTAAATTCAAGTATGTCTTCAAGAACCAAAACTGCAGCTTGGAAGAAGGTGTGAACAGCTGTAAACGCTGTTGGATCGTCCGAGAGATCGGTGGCAGAAATTTAAAAAATGGTTCAACATCAAGATCGCTGCTAAAAAGCGCGTTGCAGCCCACAGAAGAGAAACATCTACTAGTGGAGGCACTCACCCACACAGGTGTTTCGCAAAATAAATGAGACATGTGTTCCTCCGGGCAGCCAGGTAACAACGTTCAAAAGGGTCATATTGGAACCGCAAATCATTTGTGTATTCACAGAATGATTTCTTTTCCCGTTAAGATACTTAAATTCATTATGTGATGGTCCCCTGAGAGCGACATCTATAGCCCTTATGATGTTAGGAAATCCGGCGATGGAATGAAATCCCTGCTTGATTTCAATTTGTAGGTGGTGTTTGAACGGGAATTGAGTGTAGTCCGGGGCTAAAGAAATAATTGCCTCTTACACCGCTGGCATGATTCTAGTGACCGTTGGCTGTGAGATGCCGCATACAGTATGTCTCAGATCTCCCGTTGAAAAGTCCTGGTGGCCAAGAATCCCAGGATGGACCCAACCTGAATGTGCACACGAATAGCTTTGGAGTGTTTTGTCTCCCGCTTCAACATAGGTTGTAGATCACGGCACAGATCCATCAGTATATGTTTTGGGAAGCGATCCTGCTGAGGAGGAACTCTGAGCTCTCCGCAAACAAATCTGCACGGTCTCTAAAAACGCACTCCCTGCGTAGCGCACGGTGCTCTAAATCTTCAAGCAGCGACAGCCAGGCCATGGTGCGTTTTAAGTGTTTTCAGAGGGTTCTGTCACAGCTGCTGTTTATGGCTTGTCACTCCAGTTATTCAACGCATCTGCTACTAATTTAGAATATTCTTTCCTTTCTTCCATCATTCCTTCCTTCATTCATTCATTCATTCATTCAGTAGAGGGAACGGGAACCAGTGAGGAGTTTGAGATCACTTGACACTCTGTATGGGTCTTATTTGTAGTTTCACTGTTCTACCACTGAATGTTGTGCTTACGCATGGTCAGAGGCATGCGTAGGTTTACAGTGCATAAGTTTCTACGCACACATTTGAATTGGTATTGGTAAATGTCACACTTTGTCTTAGAATGTGCGTATGCGCTACTTGCGCACATTTACGTCCACACACACGGTTGATAAATGAGGCCCCTGGATCTCTGACCTGGGGGAGGAGTGAGAACACTCCATATTGCAGGTGTGTGGGGTCTCTGATGATGGAGGCAGCTCTCCTGTGGACTCTGCGATGGTAGATGCTCTGCTGTGGTGTGCCAAGATCTTAGACACGGCTTTAACAGCCCTTCACAGTTAAGCTGTTGTACACGGTGATGCAGGAGGCGAGGACACACCCAATCACGCAGCTGTAGAAGTTGCTAAGGATCTTAGGTGACATGCCAAATTTCCTCAACATCCTTAAGAAGTACAGTTGCTGCTGAGCCTTCTTCACCACCTGTGTGGTGTTCAGTGTGAGGTTCGCATGATTGAAAATAGAACCTTTTCTACGCATGGTTAGTAAATGAGGCACCAGCATTTTCATCTGCCACCCTCATCTTATCAAATCACACATCACGGCAGGTCTCGCTACTATCTTGTTAACCTTTCTTTTCAGTCTAGCTATTATTTGCCTATCACAAAGACTCAGACTTAGGCTTTATTTGTCATTGCTATGTAGACCAAGTTCAACGAACAAAGAGATTGCATGTAGCCCCACTCAGGGTGCATATCCATGATAGAGAAGACATAAGTGTAACATAATAATGTGCTTTATCATAGCGCAAGGTGCTAATGTAAAAAACAAGGATCTGTCGGGTGGTGTACACCTGGTGTACAATGGATGGTAACATAGAACCTGTTAGGTTACTGCACGTTAATATGAGATCACTTACAATGTAATTGCACAAGTATTACTATTGCACCTCTGCCCGAGGTGGAAGGGGTCAGAGCACTCCTGATACTTTCCTCCACCCATACCATTTTGTCTGCACTCTATTCTTCATCTCTCCAATGCACTGTCCATTACTTTGGATTGTTGGCACAGGGTACTTTGGAGTCCTTCCTCTCTGTCTCTTGTCCTTGCAACTTCAACTGTCCAGCTGCCCCAATCTCATTCATACACGTCTACGGTACTCTAACATGCTCCTGCTGACTCTTCCACTACACTCCAGTGCAAACCTCCATTTCTACCAGGTTCTCCTCTACCAGTCTCCTACTTCCCTACACAGTGCAACTCCATCTGACCTTCTCTGTATTTCTCCATCAGCACGCTCAAAGTAAAACGGCATCAGTGGAACTTTTTCTTGGCATCAAGCCATACTGCTGCTCACTAATTTTAACCTACTGTCTCAACCTATCTTCAACAACTCTCTCTAATACAGTGGTTCTTAACCTGGGTTCGATAGAACCCCAGGGGTTCGATGATACAATGTCGGGGGTTCGATGACACAGTGTCAGGGATTCGGCGGAGCGTGTCGCGGCCAAATTACGCTGTCTGGTTTGCAATCAGTCAAAACATACTGATGGGGCTTATGCAGTGTCAACAGTAATGAACAATAAATGGAAAACAGATTTAACATTCAAAATGTCCAGATATTACGCTACCTATGCTCTTTGTGCTCCAGCAGCTGGCAGTCTCGACAGGTCAAAGTGTCACAAGTCTCACAGAAAAGCTTCAGTGGCTCTTGCTTGTGGATAGGACAGAAAACAGGCCTTTGTCCTGACATGCCTACAGACTCTAAAGGCACAAAATAATACGACACATAACAAGACAATAATATCATAGATAAATGCACTGGCATCTTACACTGACGGAATATGAAATCACAAATCATAAAATACCGTGATAGTCCTGCCAGAGCTCTCCTATATGCCTAATTAAGTAGTCAGCACTTTTGCCACGACAACAAACTGAAAATGTTTACTATGTCTCAGCTTGCATTCATCTAAAGATTTTAAACCTCAGACAGCCTTGACCAGTTTTTCTCCTCTTCAGTGACTTCTCATGCTAGAAATCTTACCAGATGCAGAGTTGGCATCCTCCTTTGTACGGATCTTGTGGTCTTTTGTAATTTTCACCCTCTGATGGGCCTCAACACATGTCTTACATAGCCATTCTCCACACTCAACGCAAAACCCAATGGTACCTGCGTTGTCTTCACAACTTGTACACACCTTAGACAGAGGACACATCAATAGTCAGGATCGAACTTGGGTTCAACACATTGGCAGGATAAAAATCTGTATAAAATCAGTATACAATACAGTACCTGAGACAATGCAGATCTAAGCAATGTATTCACATGTACATAAGATTGGGAAAACGAAACAGTTGCATTACCACATAAATGGTGAGAATAAGCTTGTGTTTAGAAAAGTTAACTTAAGAGGATATGTTTATACCTCTAATATCATGCACACCATATACAGTAGATCAGAATCAGAATCTTTTATTGTCATAAAACACTGTTTCCAATATCATTGTGAAAATTTGTTTGGTGGCTTCATAATGGAAGACATGGAATTACAGTACTTACTCAAAATAGTTTTACCAGTTAGGTTTATTTCCAGTCCATAAACATCTAATTTCCAAAAGAATTTACTCTGTCAATTCCAGACGCTGATTGTCAGCACTGATATCTCTGTATTTGACCTATCCTCTATATTTGAGAAGTAATGTTGGTCTTTTTTTGGGAGGGGGGTGGACCAGTTGAAGCTAATGACCAAGATAGGATAGGGTCATGTACATTTCACTGTCCATATTCCATATAATCCTCTCGAAAGTAATGGTTGGTCAATATGCTCTGAGAGGGATCAATTCCATTAACAAATAGTGGGTCATGCACTAATAGAAAAGGTACACACATATTCATGGAAGTGACATGCACACAAGCAAATACTCAGAAGTATCATCTTTTTTTTTAGAGAAACTATGGCATGAGGTGAGGGAAAATTTCGAGAGTTTGGGGGCTACACGCGCGGATTGCACCTGAGCTAGTTTGGATAAGCTGCCTTGCTAAAGGGTACCTCGGCAATGCTAAGTAGATGAACTGGAATCCCTCCAGTCTTTTTGGTTTATGCCAGAACCGCTCATCCTCCAGTCCCCAGACAAAGTCCCAACAGACTGGCCGTCACTGCCGCCCCAACCGCCCAACAGTGGCTGGTCTACATATACAATGCTATTGGTTTTGCTTGGTTCTTTCAGCGGCCAATTTGAGGAACATTGCTGAAAAAATGTCTGACTCCAAACTAAGCAAATGTTATTTCATGCGGTGAATTTCAGTGTTTTTTTTAACCTTCTTATTTCCTACATATAGCAGTTCAAGGAAAATTAAGGTAGCATTTTGGCTAAAAATTGTTGCTCACTACTTGATTGATCTGGATGCTTGCTCTGGCCCACCCATTGCCATCTCGAAATCTGGATTTACAGTATGTACAGAGATATGATCTTAAAGCAGGTAGCAAATCACCATGAGGCAATGCAATGAAGAGGGTGGTCAGTATTTAATAGGTGACTGCAAGTGCAAAAAGGCACAGTTGGATTTGATGGACATTCAGCCCACAGTGGGAGCATGAATCAGACTCAGATGGAGGGAGTCACAGCTAGGCAAGGAGGTCCACCTATTCAAATCCATTTTTTGGTGAGTTATTTTTGGCAGTTCTACGAGCTCCAGCTGAACAAGATAGAAGCAACATATGGTACAGCATAATAAGTGGAAATTAGCGGGAGCGGGGTTAATTGATGGTCACATACCTGAGTGGCGTTTTCATTGGATGTGCAGGTGTATTCTGTACTGTCTTTAACAAAGTAGTTGTCAATGATGTCACTTTGTTTATAGTCCTGGTGGCACAATGAACAGCGCAGGACATTAACTACAAGGGGAGGAAAGGAAGATACATCAACAGGCATTAGTCAAAACCAAACAGCTACATACTGTATGCAATTCTTTGGTGACTGAAAGCTTGTATATATGCACAAAAAATGAGATTTATTTCATCAGATAACTGCATCTATTACATTGTGAAAAATAACACACTTGGATTTATCGCCGATATCCCAATGTCTTTGTGCATGTATACTCATTCATCTGATTTCTCTTGTTCTTCGACATCTGCACTTTACAGAAAAAAAATAAGTTGAGGAGCCACTCCTGGAGTGAAAAGATGTGCAGGTTGCCTCATTAGGAGACAGATGTTCAATTCAATTCAATTTTATTTGTATAGCGCATCATATCAGACGTTATCTCAAGGCGCTTTTGTGTGTAATGTGTATGTTTGTATGTTATGTTCAATGAAAGCCCATAACATCCTCCATCCCATCATCACCATGTTCAACAAGACAAAACATGTTTTTAAAACAATAGGAGCCTTAGATATGAAATTGTGCCCAAAACTTGGCATAACTACATGTCTAGCAAGCTTGATGAGAAATTCACTGATTGACTAGAGCACAGGTGTCAAACTCTTGGCCTGTGAACCAAACTCTAAGTCATTGTATGTGGCCTGCAAGCACTTGAGTGACTGTTTCAACATATGTCTCCTTCATTTAAGTGTGCATTGACCCACAAACTACATCTCCCAAAATGCACATAGATCATGTTATTGGTAAAGTGAGACAGCTGTGCCCTCACCAGATACACACTTTAGAAAATGTCAGTTTGTCAAGACACACCAATGCAAACTAAGTGGAAGAACCAGGTTGTTGACTTGTTGTTTGATTGTTAACTGATGATAATCGATTAATTCTTATTTCTCTTCCTGATAAAATACAAGGATGTGCGAAAGGTTAATTGCAAAAATATGACATATTTTTACATCAATACGAATAGAATAATTATGAGCTGAGTAAGTAAA
>OMPJ01016155.1:31017-47627 GCA_900312935.1 Carapus acus | reverse complement strand
ACACAGTGGACAAATGAAGCAAAGACAAAACCAGAGCAGTGGAGATGGAGATGGAGGAGCTCCTGATTACTTTAGTATTCAGTTTTGGTGCCTTTTGCACGGCACCTTTGGTTTAGTGTAAGATTAGGCCCCTGAGCCTCCTAGAGGGTTCCCGGTCAAAGCAAATCTGTGGAAAGAACCAGGAACTCCTGAGGGACTACAGCTAATGTCAGAGGAGGATGAGAGGACGAGGGAAAGAGGAAAGAGTGACCGGACAGAAGAGGGTGAAGGTGGTGCCCAAACAGCAGAGAGTGCCACGCAAACCCCGAGCTAGATGTTCGGAGGAGCACTCGTGAGGGACATCGGCACTCGTGAGGGACACCAGCACTCGTGAGGGACACCCGGGCCAGGTACCTCTGCTGAGCGTCCCAGCTGCAGCTTCCTCTTCTCCTCTCACCGTCTCTGTCTTGCTAGAGGGCCCTACTCTGCCGTGTCCTCCCGCCTGTGAGTCCTGAGCTTCCGTCCCCTTGTGAGACACGTGATGTTGTGGTCCTGATCTGAGATCCGGACCGGCAGCTTTTGGTCGGTCTGGTGTTGAAGGTTCCAGGGTGGCGTACTCTGTCCTCTGCCTCGTTAGTGAATGTGGAGGATGGTGGGGGGGCAGTGTGTGTGACAGTGTGATGTCCTGTCGTGCCTGTCCTGCCTGTCCTCTGTCTTCGGTCCCGCTGGGGCAGAGCTCTGACATCGAGTGGGCGTCTTTGAGGACACCTGCTACCTCTTCAGATTCTGTTGCAGTTTTGTCTGTCCCCCTGCAGTGGGACAAACTGTGCCCCGTCTCCTCTCGTGTCCCCTCGGCAGGGGAAGCCGCTGCGGTTTGGCTTTTAAGTCTCTGATAAATCGTGTCTCTCGTGTCCTCAGAGGTGTCCTCAATTTTGCTTCCCACAGGCGAAGCATTCTGTGGTGTCCGACTCGGCCGAGTCCTGTCCCCATCACTCATCCTGTGTCCTTTGACCTCTTCAACCTGCCTGGCTTCCCTTTGAGCCCCGGTCAGGGTTTTGTCCCTTAGTGGACAGCTAGCTGGCATCACCTGGTGGCCACTTGTGTCCTCCTCTTTCATTTTGTCATCACTTTGTGTCTCTTTTTGACTTTCTGTCCTTTCCATGATGTGCTCCTTTGTTTGTCTGTCCTTTTGCCCACGGACTGTCCCCAGTGCATCTCGGCCTGGACGTAAAGCTTCTCCTGGGACATCCTGGTCCCGGGCAGCCTTGGGGTCTTTTGTTTTGCCCTTGCTGCTCTTCGGTCTCTCCACACTTTGACCTTCAGCAGCCCAATTGTCCTGCATGTCCAGGGCCTGAAACCTCTCCTCCTCCACACGTCTAAAAGCTTCTCTGCATGCTTGATTTGCTGGTGTCTTCTGTCCTCCCCCACTTGGAAGGTTCACCAAGTCCACTGCAAACTCGGCAACGTCTGCCATGGACACTTTTGGCACTTCTGCTCCAACTTGTCTGTCTTCTCCTTGAAGGGACACACTGTAAAGTTCGGTCTCAGCTGCAGACTTGCCGGACTGCATCGGTTTCTCTTCTTTTCCTGCCTTTGTCCTAATCGATGAGGACGCTGTCTCCTGTCTCTCTCTGGTTTTGACAGCGTCCTCCTGCACATTTCCTGCAGGCTCGCTGACAAAAGAAGGAGTGAAAATATCATCCAATGTTCTCTGTGGGTTGAAGGGGGACACGTGGACGCACTCGTCTTTGGTCGTCCTCAAGGAGGGCAAGACTTCCTCCTGGGTTTGTCCCTGGGTTTTTGCTGCAGACATGACGGGACATGTTCTGGTCTGACTGACCTCTCCATGTTCTCCTGGAGGACGGTGGTCTTTCTTCCTAGTTGTCAGGCCGGACATCTTAGCTTTGACTTGTCCCTTGCTGTCCTCAGTTGTCTTCTGGGTGACGGTCTCCTTTGAGGCTGAGCTCTGCAGGTTGTCCACGGGGGACTGATGCGTTTCTTTGGTCTCAGAGGAGACGCTGCTGATTCGACGGTCAGAGGTCGTGACCCTTTGTAAAACCTCTGACGTGACATGTCCCTCCATCACTGCCTGGGACATCGGCGTCCCAGCCACCATCATGACCGCTGCTGCAGACACTCTTTGTTTGCGTGTCTCTGTTGTGTCCAGTGGAGCGATTTGACCAACTGTGTCTCTTAACAGGAGTGTCTTGGTCTGGACGGGCTCCAGGCTCCTCTGAGGACGTCTCACTTGACCCGTCCGAGTGTCTCCCGCGTCCTCCGTCGGCTCCACTCCTTCGCTCTGTACGATTTGGGTTGACTTGGCTGATCGTGTGTCCTCCACATGACCTGGAGCGTGACCTTCACCAGCTGAGGTGGTGTCCTGCGGTGGGGGGGCCACACGCTGCTCCTCTGGCCCGACGTCCTCAGGCCTGGTCTGTTGCGCTGGGACGGCCTCACATGACCCCGCGGGACGGCCCGGACTGACTCCTGTTTGTGCTTGGTCCTCAGCTTCAGCCCAGATCTGCTCCACCACAGTTCTCCTGGGAGATTTGGAATCAAAGCCCACCCCCCGAGCAGACGAGGTGGATGTTGGGACCCTCCGCTCTCTGGTGTTCTCTACGCCGTCAGATGGGGGGGCAAGGTCGAGCTGCCCCCCGAGTCTGAGTGTCCCACTTTGGATTTCTTGGAGTTCTGGTGTTTGGTCCTGTGACGCCGGAGCCACACCCTGCTGTGCGTCTGTGGCCACGCCCCCCTGCTGGGCCCTCTGTCCTGGCCTCCTCCCCGCCTGAGCTTGCCGGGTTGGACCTGGTCGTCTCTTCGTGTCCTGGATTTCCTTCAATTTGACGTCCTGATTTCCAGCCTCATCTGGTCCTGGTAGGACGTTGCTGGCCGAACTGAGTCCAGTTTGCGTTTGCTCCTCTGCCGTGTCTTTGTCCTTTGTCGTCTCACTTGGCTTTGGCTGGTCCTGTGCTGACACCTTGTCAGCGATGCTTTGGACGTCCACGATGTCCAACAGGTCAGTGAGCCCCTGCTGGTCTTGGAGTTCAACCACTCTGGTGTATGTGTCTTTGAGCGTGGCCTCCTTAGATGTTTGATCCTGCTGCCGTGGAGATTCGTCCATCTTTTGGTCTGCATTCCATCTGTCCAGTTCAGGCACAGTTTTGTCTCCCGCAGTTGTCTGCTGGACATTGAAATTCTGCAGGACATCTCCACCCTGCTGGACATATCCGTCCTGCTGGTGCATCTGTAGCTGATTTGTTTGTGTCCTGCTTCTCATCTGCTGCTGATCTGCTCTGCTGAGGGACATTTGGACATGGGGAGAGAGGACTTGGTCTCCAGTGTATACTTCCGATGCATTACCCCGCACGTTTGTCTTGCTCATGTCCACATCATTGCTGGTTTGGACCTCGTCTCTGCCCGTCCTCTGTACTCGAGTTTCCGATACAACCTGGGGTCCATGGGATGCTTTGGGCCTGCGGTGAAGTGCAAGCGGTTTGTCCATTCTCCCTGGACGGTCCTCTAAGACATCATCAAAGACCTGTGCACGGCTGTCCAGCTCAGTGTCTCTCTCTGTCCTTGAAGGAGACATCCCTGGCAGGTCCTCCATCTCCCCACAAGCCTCAGATGCCTGTGGGGAGGTTTCTTGTCCTTGCTTGGTTGGAGCTCCTGTCGCCTCTCTCTGGACGGTGGGACTTTGCGTCCTCTGGTCCTCATGAGGTGAGGACACAGCTAATCTATGTCCTCTCCAAGTTTTACTTCCCGCTTTATGAACTTTACCTTCTCTCTTGAACGTCTGTCCATCTTTCTTATTATCTTCCATTTTCTGGAGATGTGGCAGACTCGGTGGACAGACCTCAGCAGGCTCTGGCGTCCGAGCTGAACCTGACATCTCACCGTCTTCTCCTCTGCTGCGATGGGATGGACATGATGGACTTGCTCTGTCAGTTCCTACGAGGGTTATGTCCCGCAACAAATCCTGGACGGGCCCCTCGTGCTTTGTCCTCATTTCCACAGCTTTGCCATTCTGTCCCTCTTGATGTCCAAGTTCCTGCTGTGCCTCCTCTGACTTTGGACTCTGGACTTTGGATGACTGGTGTTCTGTGGTGTCCCTTGGGCGGAGCTTTTGTCGTCTTTTTGTCATCCCTCCCGATGTTTGTGTTTTCTCTGTGCAAGCTTTGGCTGTGGCACCGTCCGCTGTCCACCTGTCCTCTGCAGGCGTCTGAGGTTGGACCTGCTCCCTCTGTTTGGGGACGATCTCTGGCTCTGTTTGAGGTCTCACTGTAGCATCCCTAGGCTCTGAGGGCTCAGGATCCAATTTCTGTCCCTCACTTTGTCCTCTAGCGGTGACCTGTGAGGACACGGGGACGGGGGACTGAGTGCCATTTCCATCTGTCAGACATGTCATGTCTGTCGTGCCTCTCTCAGCTGCAGTTGCTGGCATGGTGGACCAAACGTTGTCCTCCAGGACGTCCCAGGATGCAGTCTGCTGCCGCCCACTGGTGTGTGGGTGCCTCTCGTCTGTCTCTGTGGACTTTGTCTCCACCTGCTCTTGCTGTGGGGATGTTATGGACGTTTGATGGCGACGATTGACCAATGTTTGGCCAGATTCTCTTTTTCTGGAACCCAGGTCTGCACCAGGCGTCCCTGGACAGACCTCAGGTGGGTGAGAGTCCATGTCCTGCTCTGACTGCGCTGAGATGATCTCGTCCTTCACACCAGCATCGGGAGTCTGTCTGCAGTGTGGGCGGGACATGTCCCCTGTGCTCTTTGACTCTCCACCCGACGGTTGGACTGCAGTTGTGTCTTTTCTTTGGCGTAAGGTGTCCTCCGTATCTGTGTCCTTTTCAGGGTCTTGGTGCCCTTGTGTTTTTACAGCTGAGGTTTTTCTGACCGTCGTCTCCGATTGTCCGCCCTGTCTCGCCACTGCAGGCTGAGGTGACTGGACGTCATAGTGTCTCATCTGTTTGCCCCTCACTGTGTCTGGAGACAGATGATGGGCGTCGTCCTTGAGGTCTGCAACTCCATATGTGGGACGTGGAGACTGAATGATGTTCTCTTTGACATGGTCCGTCTCACCCAATTCCACACCAACTTCTTGTTTTGTCTGTTTTGCCGTAGCAGAGATGTCTTGTGTGAGACGTTTGTCTTGTGTGGGAAGTTGATCTTGTGTTTGAAGTTGGTCTTGTGTGGGACGTTTGTCTTGTGTGAGACGTTTGTCTTGTGTGGGACGTTGATCTTGTGAGGGAAGTTGATCTTGTGTTTGACGTTGGTCTTGTGTGAGACGTTTGTCTTGTGTGGGACGTTTGTCTACCTCTGAACACAGAGTTGGACGCGTTTCCTGCTGTCTCTTCTGCCTCTTGTCCTCTGTGTTTGGTTTGTGCTGTGGTCCTACAGGTGCTGTCCTCCCTCTGACAGACTGTGATGTCTGTCCTTTGACGTCTCCCTCCAGCTCTGCAGTTTGTGGTCTGACTCTCATGTCTGCACTTCCTTCCTGCCCTTTGTCCTCAGTTGATGTCACTTCCCATATGGGACGGCTTGTCTCTGTTGTCTTGCCTTTGCCCCCAGTGTCCTCTGAGACAGTGAGCTGCTTCTTTTCCGTGTCGCCGGCATCTTTGCCTTTTTCCACCTCACTGCTGTGACGGCAAACTTTTCCACTCTGTGTGTGGCTGTCCACTACTGAGGACACGGGGAGGGTCCTTGTCTTCTGTCCACGATGGATGAGCTTTGTCCTTCTGTCTTGAATCGTCTCCTCTGACTGTTGCTTATGTGCTGTGTCTCTGTGTGGACCTGCCATGCGACCATTGGATTGTCCTTTGTCAACACTGCCCCCTGGTGGCAAATATTCAGGACTTAAATCCCCATTTTCTTCTTGCGCCACTGCATTTTCCCGTCGCCCGTCTTCGTCTTTGGTCTCTTAAAGGTCGAAGGTCAAAGATAAAGTGCCATGAGGCGGCACCAAGAGGTTAGACAGGAGAACACCAACGGACACAAAGCGGGAGGAGGACACACAGGTTCTGACCGACTCACCTGCAGGACTCGTGTGGTCTCTCTTTGGACCAGGAGACACAGGAAGAGTCTCCACGCTCCTCGTGACTTTAAACAGTTTTTCGAGTGAACGCAAGAAGACAAGAAATCAACGACAACAAATGGGTGACGAGAAGACAAGCACAGAAGAAGAGAAACCTGAATGGACATGAGGATGAAGGTACCTGGAGCTGATATCTGTCCTCTGTCCTCTGCTGAGCTTAGTGTGACTGACTCACTGACAAGTCTCTCCGCTTCAGCATCGGTTTCAGCCTCCGTCTCAGCTTCGGCTTCTCCCTGGACGCGGGCCTGCTGGACGTGGGCCGGCTGGACGTGGGCCTGCTGGACGGGGGCCTGCTGGAGACGGCGTCTCTGCTTGACATCTTGTCGCAGTTTGACGTCTGGTTCTCCCTGTGTCCCGGTGACTTGTTTCTCTCTGTTGCTCGTCTCGGGCTGCTCTCTTGCTTGGTCCTCCTCTCGTTCTTCAGGTTGGTCTTTTTCCTGTCCCTCCCCTCTGTAGGGCTTGTCTTCCGCGGTTTTGAGACCTGTGTCTCCAGCTGTTCCGTCTCTATTCGTCTCCTCACCTTTTGTCTGATGCAGCTTCTCTGTCCTCTGAGTGCTTGTGGACTGGACTTCTCCATCCTTTGCTGCTGTCTGTCCTCTCACTTTCCTAGCAGGAGCATGGACGTCTTGGGCCTGACGTGTCCTCTGGATGTCTCCTTCTCTGATGTGTTGTCTGTCTTCTGATAGCTGCTGGGCTGTCCAGACAGGAATCTCCCGCTGCAGTCTGACATCCTCCTCTACGATCTCACCTCTGATGTCTCCCGCCTCAGGAAGAGCCTCATACGGACAAGTCCCAGAGTGTCTGGTGCCTGCATGAGCAAGAGAGGTCTCCTTGCTAGGCTCCGAGAGCTCCACCACACTGGGTTTGGACACCAGCGTCTCTTCCTTCTGATGTGGCCGCAGCTGCTGTGGAGGAGAAACCTCCCCAATCTCTGAGTGAGGCTGCAAGATCTTCTCTGGTCCTGGTCCGATCTGGGTCTGGACCAAGCTGGTGGCTGCTGGAAGATTGAAGATGTTTGGAAGAGATGGTGCCATGTGGTGGCACCAAGAGGAAACAGAGATAAAACTGGAAGACGAGACAAAGAAGAGACGCAAAGCGTGGCAACGTCCGACAGGAGGACACAGGTTTGTCTTTACCTTTGCCAGAAGGGGGCGCTGCGGCCTTCTGTGGAACCCTCTGACTCCGCTCGTCTCTTTCGGCAGCTGTCAGTCAGCAAACCAAGATGTGGAACAAGAGGAGGAAGACAAAGAAGATCCGTCACCTTGATTGTTTCCACCCATCAAACACCTCAAGAGCTCCAACTGCCCCTGCAGCCCGCACCGCTCAGAGCGCCACAGCGCCCCCAGTGGCTGCATGTGCGGGTGGCACGCTCGCAAGACACGAGCGAGGCAGACAGAGAGAGAAAGAGAGAGAGAGAGAGGGAGAGAAGATGAGGAGCTGGTGCGCTGCGGATGCAGTGGATCGTCCTGACCGTCGCCAAGACTACCTTTGCGCTGAGGTTCCTCAGGTTCCTCTCTGGGTTTGGGCTCCGTGCTCCTCCCGGTGGTGGTGGCACCTTCTGCTTCTCTCGCAGCTTTCGCCTTCTCAGACGGCCTCATTCGCCTCTTCTCATCCTCAGAGAGCCCCACAGACGTTATGCCCGAGGGAACCTCCTCTGACTCTGCAAGAATCTTCTTCTCATGTATCTCCTCCAGCTCCTGGAGCTTCTCTGGAGACCTCTCCCACCTTGATGCTGGTACAGACACCTTCTTGGCCTCAGACTCGGCCGCCTCTTGAGATCTGTGCCTCACGGCTTAAAGAGGGTTTGACACACACACAGACAGGCAATGACACACTGGAGCCCTCAGGCCACCACAGGAGATCATGTGACCTTTGGGTCCTTTACCTTCCTTTTCCGGCTCTCGGGCCCCTCTGTCTGCCCTCCTCATCCCTACGGGAACTGCCTGTCCCTCAAAGGCTTTGTCCTCTGGGACAAGAGACAACAGATCCCAACAATTCACACCAGAATAGTCTGCTGCACCCGAGCTAGCGGCGTATTAGCTGGGTTAGCCAGGCTGGACCGCTGGAGCTAGCACACATTAGCTTAGAGCTTAGAGGGCGAGCCGAGGCAGGGAGGCTGACCTTTGTCTGTCCCGGGTGTCCTCGCCTGTCTTACGTCCGCCTTGTCTGCCAAATGTGGGGATGGAGCCACGACCTGGTCCTTTCTCTGCAGTGTCTCTGGCACTGCAGAGAAAATACAGCAGAACGGTGTGAGGGATCGTGAGCAGCTTCTCATGAACATGAATTAGTCCAAGAGGTGAGTCCAAACATCATCAGGAGTCCATCTAGGCTCCAAGAACAGACGCCAGAAAGTAAGACAAAGAAGCCAGGCGGGGTCGGGACCAGCGATGGTGTCTCTTCACCTCTCTTGGTGGGTTCTGGCAGCCGTGCTTGTGGGGGAACCTTCTTCCTCTCTGGCTCCTCCCCAGGAGCCGCCTCAGCCTTGGGAGAAGCTCTGAGGGCCTGCGGCTGCTCAGCGGGAGGAGCTGCGGCGTCCTGCTTTGGCCTGGACGGCTCACGCGTCTTCACGTCTTCAGGGACTTAAAGCAAGATCGACAATCGAGTTTCAGTGTCAGAGGACCAAAGACTCAGGTCCAAATTGGGAGCTTTGAGACGAGACAGGACATGGACAGGTGCCGGCAGGACCGGCTGCGTGCAGGCAGACACACACACACAGACACACACTAAAGCACACACACACACACACACACACTGAACAGATGCTACCTTTGGCTGGAGGAGCTCCAGGCCTCTTCGGGGGTGCAGGCTTGGCTCTGGGCTCGAGTTCCTCCATTGGAGGTTCTGTCCGGGTGGCGTGTGGGCTCTTGGGTTTGAGCTTCTCTTCTGCGAGGGCGGTCTGTGCTTTGGGCTGCGGTTCCCGTGGAGGTGCCTCTGTTTTGGGTTTATCTTCAGTGAAAGACATATGATCCGAGATTAGCGGTGCTATATGAGAACCTCTGCTAGAGGAAGAGCATCTAAGAACATCGCAGACCTCACAGGGCAAGACCAGGGGAGCAGGCACTTCAAGAGTCGGACACACGCAAATAAAAACACAGAGAAAAAGCCCACATCCGAAGCAAGAACACCAAGAGAACCTGGGAACCACGGTGAGGCTCCTCCTCATCCTCAAGAACATCACGGCCTCATCACCACATCACCACAGCCGGAGGAGAGGACGCACACAGACAGAGGAGGAGGTGGCGTGTCTACCTGGGACAGCAGAAGGTTTCCTCCTCTCCGCTCCCGAGAGCTTCTCCTCCATGGGCTCCTTCACGCCCACAGCTTCAAACAGTGAACACAGTGCAGCTCAGAACACATTCGCCACAGGGGGACCACAACTCCAAGCACGCCAGGCTAGCGCTTCCACAAAGCTCCTCAAAGTCCTCCAGACTTCGTGGAGACACGTGGAGGTCTCTGAGCTCAGCGAGCTTGTCTAAGCGTTGGTTTCTGGCGAGAAGAAGCAAGTTTGAAAAGGTACCTCTGGGGGGCGCCTGCTTGGTGGGCACGGCTGCAGCTGTTTCCTCTGGTTTCTTCTTCGGCACTTTGGACACTTGAAAAGACAGCGAGGCGTTAAGGGCGCGCCACAGCAAGAGAACACGCCCACATTTGAGCCTCGCCTGCAGAATAGGCGGCGCCGCGTGGACGCCGGAGGACGTGGAGACGGACAGAAACAGGAAGTGGCTCCTTACCTTTGGGCACGACTTCCTCTCTCTCTTCCATCACTCGGCGCTGCATCTTCTCCTCCACGGCTGACGAGAAAATGAAGGATGTCTGTCAGTACCGCGGCCATCAGCCAATCGCAGTTCAGTCACTCATCACTGCAGCATGAACTCAGACCAGCGGGTCCTGTGAGATTTGGCGCCCTCCTGTGGCCAAACCTCACAGCACACGCGGGCAATATTTATGAAGTCGAGGAGGGAGTGAGTAGGTAGGGAGTATGAGGTTTGAGATGGCTGCACACTCTTCATGGCTTCTAGCTGTAGTTTCACTGTTCTACCACTAGATGCTATGCGTCCTCGTGGACAGAGCTGTACTCACACTGGGCACATGTCTACGCACAAGTACCAGCTGATAAATTACCCACTTTGTGTAGGACAGTTTGTACACGTTGCATACGTTCACACACAGTTGGTGACTGAGGCCCTGAGCCTCAAAAGACGCAGAGTCTGCAACTATTGGTCTAGAGCACAGGTGTCAAACCCATCCAGCAAAGGGCCGTGTGGGTGCAGGTCTTTGTTCCAACTAGGAATGTCCGACATTGGCTTTTTTGCTGATATCCGATATGCAAATATTGTCCAACTCTCAATTTACCGATACCGACAACAGCCGATACCGATATGTGCGCTGGTAAACGCTTCTGGGGCCTCATTTATCAACCGTGCGTGCGAACGTAAAAGTGCGCAAGTAGTGCGTACGCACATTCTAAGACAAAGTATAACATTTACCAATTCGAACGTATGCGTAGAAACGTGTGTAAACTTACGCATGCCTCTGACCATGCGTAAGCACAACATCCAGTGGCAGAACAGTGAAACTACAAATAGAGCCCATACAGAGTGTCAAGCGATCTCAAACTCCTCACCGGTTCCCGTTCCCTCTAATGAATGAATGAATGAATGAATGAAGCAGGGGAGGAAGGAAAGAAATTTTTCAATTAGTAGCAGACGCATTGAATAATTGGTGTGACAAGCTATAAAAAGCAGCTGTGACAGAACCCGCTATAAACACTTTAAACGCACCATGGCCTGGCTGGCGCTGCTTGAGGATTTCGAGCACCGTGCGCTTTTGAGGGAGCGCGTTTTCAGAGAGCGCGCAGATGTGTTGGCGGAGAGCACAGAGTTCCTCCTCGGTAGGTACCGCTTCCCAAAACATACAGTATACTGATGGATCTGTGCCGTGATCTACACCCTATGTTGAAGCGGGAGACAAAACGCTCCAAAGCTATCCCTGCGCACATTGAGGTTGTGTCCATCCTGAGATTCTCGGCCACCGGGACGTTCCAACGGGAGATTGGGGACATATGCGGCATCTAACAGCCAACGGTCGCTGGAATCATGCCAGCGGTGTTAGAGGCAATCATTTCTTTAGCCCTGGACTACATTCAATTCCCGTTCCAACACCACCAACAAATACAAATCAAGCAGGGATTTCATGCCATCGCTGGCACCAACATCACAGGTGCAATAGGTTTTACACGTCGCTCATAGGGCACCATCACGTAATGAATTTAATAACGTTAACAGGAGAGGATTTCATTCTGTGAATACACAAATAATTTGCGATGTGGGGATGAGCGCCTCCAGTACACGATGTTTTCCTTCTGTGGCCTACAACGCGCTTTTTAGCAGGGATCTTGATGTCGAACCCTTTATTTCTTTTTTTTTTTTTGCCACCGATCTCTCGGGCGACCCAATAGCGTTAACGGCTGTTGCCACCTTCACCCAAGCTGCAGTTTTGGTTATTGAAGATATATTTGAATTTAGCGTCCCAAACAATTCTTGCTGGTGGTCCTCTACTTCGCTGACAAGAATATGTGCCTGAAAAGTTATTCCTCTTCGCCTTTTCTCCGTGTTGCCGGTTTGGGGGGAGAATATTCAGTAGTGTGTTTATAAGGGGATTGTCCCTACCATATATGGTCAGTTGAGGGACTTTCTTCATGCAAATGACCCCAAAAGTGCACGAGCGTGGCAGTTGCGCACAGGTGACAGTTATCATCGCCAATTGCTTAGGTGTGTGCGTGCGACCGGCTCACGCACGTTTAGTAACTGCGGATTTTGTGTTCTTTCGGCTCGTCCTCACGATCGAAAATAGAAGCTTTTCTGGGTACAGTTAGTAAATGAGGCCCCAGGAGCGCATAGGCACCATTTCAGTGTAACACAAGCATTATTGTATTTTTATCGGTTTTAATTTTATCGGTTTTAAAGCAAAAAAAACTGATACCGAAATTACATTTTTATGCTGATAACGGGCCGATAATATCGGTGGGCAGATATTATCGGACATCTCTAGTTCCAACCAAGCAAGAACACACCTGAGTCTACTAATCAAGGGCCTTAGCAAAGATGATTGGTCGACTAATTGACTCAGGTGTGCTTCTGCTTGGTTGGAACAAAGACCTGCACCGATAAGGCCCTTTACTGGATCAGTTTGACACCCCTGGTCTAGAGGGAAGAGAGCCCGAGGCTGCTGGATGCATTGCTGATTAATGGTCATTGTCTGACTATGTTGCGCCCCCTGCTGGCAGAGAGTCAGAGGGGAGCAAAGCCATGAGGAAAAGCAAAGGTGTTTGTGTACCTTGAGTGGTTGTGGTGACTTGTTGGCGCGTTTCCTCTCTGCAACTCTGAAACTCAACTGAGTGACCACAGACAAGCAGCACGCACGCACGCACGCACGCACGCACGCACAAACACACACATAAATGGTAGATACAAAGTTAGAATTAGGAAGAGAATTAGAAAAATCACGTCAGGTTTTCATAGAAATGTTTTGCGCGTTGATGAGCCGACAACACAAGTGTAGGAGGAGGTGACAGTTTCCCCTCAGAGGGTCCAAAGATTGATGAGAAAGAAAACATCTGCTAACATGCCCATGAAGATTGAGAGGAAGAGGTTAATAGTGCAGAGACACGTGAGGATGAGGAGCAGGAGTTGTACCTCTCTGCTGCGTCTGAAGCTCCGCCTCATGAGAAAACGCCCACAAATCTTTAACAGAAACACACACAAACAAACACATACACACACTCACGCACACACACACACACACACACACACACACACACACACACACACACACAAAGTGACCGTATAAACTTTGTCTCTCTAAGTCGTCAGATGGAATAGATTTTTTGTTGGTGGTGTTTCTGCTGATTTCAGCACCATCGCAGAGCTCATTAACTAACAAACAAATAAACAAGCAAACACACACACACTCACAAACACACACATACACACACACCTCGTTGCTGCTGCGCCTCTTCGTACTCAAAGTACTCTGCAGATTCTTAACAGACAGAAACACAAACGGTTCATCAGCACAACAAGACTTGACATGGGCCCCCCCGCTGCCTACGGAGGCGTGGCCACTTGTGGGCGTGGCACGACGTTGGCACGGCCACACGCGAGCAGGGCTGCATGTGGGCGGGGCACCACGTGCGCACGGCTGCTGTGAGTCCTACCTTGCATGGCGATAGATGACGGAGCTTCGGGCCGCTGCACCGACGAGTCGCTGACGTCTACGGACGAGACAGCGTTTATGTCACGAGGTTGCCTCGAGTGACCCCTGACCTCTGACCCCCGACACCCGACACCCGACCCAAGACAAGGGAAAAGAAGACGGCGAAGGTGGACGAAAGGATGTCGATACTCACCGAACGGCACCATAGCTAACTGGATCTCTGTAAGAGAGTGAGAGAGGTGAGCGGGCACGCGGCAGGGCTGCGGGACCGCAGACGGACTACAGGGGGTGCCGTTACCTTTTCCTGACAGGTAAAGCTCTGCCGAGCTCTTGGCTTCTCCTCTGGGCTCCAAGCGTACGATCACAGAGTACACGCCTAGACAGGTCACGCACACGTTAGCACGCGGACGTCGGCACGCGGACGTCGGCACGCGGACGTCAGCACGCGGAGGACACCAGAGCCGCGGCCACGTGCGTCCACCTCACGCCTCCTACGCACCTTCATCCTCCAGCGTGACGTTCCTGATGACCATAAAGTGGCGGCGGCCTTGGCTGGTGAAGTTGTACTTGGCGCTCTCCTTGAGCTCCCACGTGTCTTTGTACCACGACACCACAGCATTGTCGAAGGAGACTTCACACTCGAAAGTGGCCGCCTGCCGCTCGTTGACCTCCACGTTGTGGATGCGTTTGGTAAAATGAATTTGTTCAGCTGGAACAAATAAAACGAATCAGAATGAGAAACAGGGAGGTCACCTGGAGAAACTGAGGCTGCAGGGGGTCAAAGTGGACAGATCAGAACCAGCGGGGGGCTGATGTCAGGGTAAATGGCAGTAATCACGCAGACTACAGGCCGGTGGGACCCAGAGGAATAGTTCCTCCAGAAGCCAAGGGGGTTCTGAAAGCTTTGGGTGACATTCCTTGCAAGTTCCAGGTCAAAACATTCAGGAAGTGTTCTCCAAGGTGAGAAGGTTACGGGGAACGTGGGTGAAGGGTGAAGAGGGAAACAAACCAAGTGCCCCACAAACTGAACCGTGAATTCACAGCTGAAGAGTGTGAGTGTGAAGAGGTTAGTGGGGGGTGGAGAGATGGGGAGGGTGGGCAGAAAGATCCCTCAGTACCAACCTTCCACCCAGAGGTCCGCTGAGGACTCCAGGTTCTGGAATTTGCAAGTGTAGCGGCCCTGGTCCTCGGGCTTCAGCTCTGAGATCAGGAGCTTCTGGACCTTGTGCTGGACCTCTGAGGAGAACCTGCCCTGCATCTCCACATGCTTCCCGTTCTTAAACCACTGCGTCTGGACGTCCGGCACGGAAAACTGACAGGACAGAGAGCAGGCTTGGCCTTCCTTACCGGAGGTGTCCTGCAGGTGTCGCTCCACCTCCATCTCTGCAACACACACACACACACACATCAGAGACCATGAGCACCCTCTGAGCATGGTGGAGCGTGTGTGTGTTTGCGTGTGTATATGTGCCGGGGCTGTGTGTTCTCTCACCTGTCACGGTGAGTTTGGCGCTGGAGATGTGGGGTCCACACACCACCCTGTAGTTTCCCCGATCTGCGGGCTGGCAGTCCCTGATGGTCAGCAGGTGGCGCTCTTCACACACGCTGAGGTGGTACTTGTCGCTGTTCTCCAGCTTCTGCGTCCCTTTGTACCAGGACAGGCTGATCTCGGGGTAGTTGATCTTGATACGACACTCAAACTCTGCGTCCTTGCCGAGCCACGTCCACTGATCGCCGATGTCCTTCACCACGGTGACGGGCTGCGTGGAGACACGCACACACACACACACACACACACACACACACACACAAACACGGGCTCAGAGGACAGCTGGAGAGCGGGACGCCTGTTTGACGGGCCTGATGTCTGACCTCCATGCGCTCCATCCTCTTCTGCAGGTCGGCCACCAGGCGGGCCATGTCCTCGTCTGACTCTCTGTCTCCACGATCCACCTCCACCTGAAATCAGTGGGCAAGGCGGTCAGCCAGGAGGTTCTGCTGCTGGAGCTGCTCTGAGGGAGAGGAACCCCTGCTTTGCTGGTTCCTGCACTCACCGGTCTTCCACTTTCCTCGGCCTTCTCCTTCTTCAGCAGCTCGATGGCCTGCAGGAGGCCTCTGTAGTCGGTGATTCCGTACATGCGTGCATACTTCTCGTACTCTTTGGGGTCGACGTTCCTCAGCAGCTCCACAATGTCGATGTCCTTCTCCTCTTGGGGGCTCTTCTGCTTTGACGGAGTCCTGCGGGCAAAGGGGGACACTGTTATGACGAGAAGGCGCTCGTAGCAGCGGCCGAGAGGACGCCAAGATCTTCTCACTTCTTCAGTTTGGCGCGTAGGTCGCCCTCCGGTGGTGCCACTTCCCTCTTCTCGTCCACGTGCATCTCGGCGCTACACTCGATCTCCCCGTGCTTGTTAGAGGCCACGCACCTGTACTGACCCGAGTCAGACTTGGTGACCTCCCTGATCTCCAGTTTGGCCTCGCGGCCTCTCTGGTCCACGGAGATTCTGCCGCCGTGGTTGATCTGCCGCCACTTTCCTTTCATCCACTTCACACTGGGAATGGGGTCTCCGCCCACCTTGGCGATGAAGGTCGCCGTGCCCTCTGGAAGATCAACACAAGCGGAGCTGCGTCAGACCCCATGGACGGGACTGGGCCGGACCCGGAAGGGTCTGTGGACGGGCCGACTCACTCTCGGTGACGTGACACGTCCGCGGCTCCTCCGTGAAGAACAGCTCCTCCAGGCGCTTGGTCGGAGCTGCGGGAGCTTTGTCGGCGGGCGCGGCCGCGCTGGGTTTCTCTGCAGGCAGAAGGGGGGTTAAAGGTCACACCGGGCTACGAGGATTCTGAGGCGTGCGGTGCTGTCGGCGTTGGCCCGGGCTCACCTCTGATGGAGACTTTGGCCTTGGAGAAGTCGCTGCCCGCCTCGTTGCTGGCCTTGCACAAATAGTCTCCGGCGTCGTGTTTGGAGGTGGAGCCGATCTCCAGCGAGGCGGTGCCCTCAGAGAAGCTGATCCTGGTGCTGCCGGCTGAGCACAGCTCCTTCCTGTCCTTCATCCAGAGGATTTTCAGGGGGGCGGAGCCGTCCACGTGGCACCTCAGGCTCAGCTTGTCCCCCTCGTCCACCGTCAGTCCTTGCAGGGGGACGTCAAACACCGGGGGCCTGCGGGCCTCTGCGAGGACGGCGGCCATCGGATGTCAGACCGGGCCACCGCCTCTTTGGCCCCCAAACATCAGTTCAACTGAGACTAAACCCTCTTTGGCCCGGACCACCCACCTGAGATCTGCACTCGGATGTCGCAGGACATGGTCCCGGCTTCGTTTGCGGCTCCGC